>CAJUYI010000292.1:137551-157366 GCA_910591695.1 Galerucella pusilla | reverse complement strand
ATTTAGACAAATTCTTTTCATTTCCTTGTAAATAGATTATAATTTTATTGTTAAATTTCCGTATAATTTAGTATTAAGGCACTGTATAAATAGAAAGTTTCTCATTATACCTCCAACGTTTGATAAAGCTACTGTGTTAGCGAAACGCGTCACTTTATGTTTAAATTACAATGTAGATTTTACAAAATAAAATTGTTTGATTTCATAAAGTAATTTGTTGATTTCGATCACGGGCTTGGATAGGACCTATAATTATCCAACCAAATATAGTGCTGATTGCGACCGGACCAAGTGAGCTGGGAACGAAAGGTTGGGGTAGTAATAACTGGGGGTAGACGTCAGCACCCAAAAGTAAATCTGTTTTGTCTGACCGATGGAATTCAGGATCGGCTAAAGTTAAATATCGAAAAGCATGAACAACCTCTGTATTAATGCTCGAAGGAGGTAAATGATCAGTAATATGAGAAACCACTGATGGATTTATGTCAATATGATTTGGAGAACATCTAGAGGAAATTTGGCAATTAATGGTGCCGGGAGAGGTGGAACAGTGTCCGCCAATACCTGATACGGAAACTGGCATATCTTGTATCCTTTTACCTAACTGGCTCGATAAACGCTTTGAGATAAAAGACAATTGTGATCCAGGGTCAATAACTCCTCGTACGGGAAGGTAGCCTTTGCGTTGATCCAAAATGCGAGCGCGAAATGTACCTAACAGGGATGTCACAGGCATTGTGGTCGTACAACTAAACGAGAGAGAAGAACCAGGAGTAGGTTGTTCGACAGAGGAGGTAGGTGTAGTATTGGACTCATGATTGATATGATCCGAAGTGATGCGATTGGACGCAGAACTGTGACTTAAATTGTCCAATTGAACAGGGTGCAAGAGAGTATGATGATTACGGGAATTACATTTCCGGCAGCCAGATGTAGATTTACACTGTGATTTCAAGTGAGAACCTAAACAGTTGAAACAACGTTTGTGTTGTTTGATGAAATTGATCTTTTCATCTCGGGAGAGAGGAAAAAATGCGGAACAAGACGACAATTGGTGGGCCTTATGACAAAATATACAAGAGAGGAGTTTTGCGTCGGAACGAACAGAACGATGTGAATTTGAAGAAGCTGAATTACGACTGGCAATGAATGAATTTGATCTAGTGGAACGTGTAATGGGATTAGAACTTGCAGGGGTTGAGATTATTTCTAATGTTTTGATCTGTTGTATTACGAAATCCAACAAATCGTCAAATTGCGGAATTCCTTCCGAAGAATGTCGATCTTCGAAAACTTTAGCGGTACGTGCATCAAGATTATTTAATGATGAAGTTAACAAAATGAAGTTTGCTAGATCGTCTATAGATAATGCTTTAATAGCCTGTACGGAGTTTTGATAAGTCTCGTGAAAATCCTTTAAATTGCTGAGTGAATTCGAAGAAATTGGTTTGAAATCGAGAATTTTATTTAAATAGGCTTGAGCAATTCTGCGAGGAGATTGATATCTGTTTACCAGTGCCGCATAAGCTAATTCGTAATTTTCACCTGTTAGTTGTAAATTAGAAATAACTGAGAGCGCACTTCCACTCAGGTTAGAGCGTAAGAAATGAAACTTTTCGATAGAGGAGAGAGACGAGCTATTGTGTATAAGTGATTGAAACAGCGCAAAAAACTCAGACCATTTCTCAATATCACCCGAGAAATTCGGTAAATGAATTTTAGGTAATGCAAAATTACTTTGAGAGCTCTGAGTGGCAATGATGGTGGGAGCAGTAGGTGGAGTGGATTGTTGACTATTCAGTTGTAGAAACTTGGCTCTTATTTTAAAAATGATGGTACGAAAAGCACTTGAAGGTGCTTCTGTATCGACATTATCGTCTGGAGGTAGGAGACAGCTAAGATCACTGATCTTATCGTTGATAAGTTTAAACTCATCCTGCAATCGCGCGCTATCGTCATAATACACCTGTACAACTGCAATTTGATCATGAGTGTAGTCTTTAACTGCATCCCAACTGCTAGTAGCATCGGAGAAAATCGTTTGCCGCCTCGCTACATATTGCATCATTAACCTACGATTCTTTTCGTCTGCTGCCATTTTGAAAAACGTAAATTAAGAATAATGTAAGAGAACCACAATGAAGAAAGAAATAAGTTATTAGTAACTTACAATATTAACCAATGGTAAAAGATGCTAGATTGAAAAATGAAATGAAATAAACAACGCAAATAAATTTAATAATTTGAGAATGTATCGTCCTGCCCCGGTAAACATGAAATCATTTGAAGGAATAATCAATTGTTAATTAACGTATAAAATTTAGCAGATAATAACATTCAAAATCAAAAAACTATTTGTATATGATTTATTAATAAACTTGAAAGAATGTACTAGAATCAAAACCAGTTAAAAATATTTCTCGTTTTTATTCAATAACGAGTGCGATAAACTTAAAAATTTTTCAGCGAAATAAGTTTTGGACGTGAAAAGACCAACCAACTGCTATTACTTAATCCGTCTCCGAATGGACCAAAATGTTAGCGCAACGGCTTAAGAATGTGGACTGTATTTGATAGAGAATTTGCAATTGGTTAATCTTTGCTATAAAACTTTAATTTTAAAGGGACCTACCCATGTTGTTGGTGTCTTCCAAAAATGGCTCCACGATCGATCGTTTCGCACTGGAAATTATTTCTTGCCCTTGTGGCACTATTAAAGCTTATATTTATGTTTGCGAATACACTAAGTTTAGCAGATTTATGCGTTCTTTTTTTTTAATTTCTTGGGAAATTAAACTACAATATCAACGTTTCGGTAGCGTTCCAGCTACCGTTGTCAAGAGAAAATAAGTAGAAATTAATTTTTTTATCCCTAACTAACACAACAGAAAAAATTTGACAAATTTTTTCTGTTGTGTCAGTTAGGGATAAAAAAATTAATTTCTACTTATTTTCTCTGACACAACAGAAAAAATTTGACAAATTTTTTCTGTTGTGTCAGTTAGGGATAAAAAAATTAATTTCTACTTATTTTCTCTTGACAACGGTAGCTGGAACGCTACCGAAACGTTGAAATAAAGAATTCAAAAATATTGTGGTTTAATTTCCCAAGAAATTAAAAAAAAAGAATGAATAATATACCACAAGGAACATACAGAAGATATTCAGATTTATGCGGTTTGTCAAAATTTATATTTAAGAAAATTACGAATAGAAACGAGGTGTTTCCTTTAATACAGCGGGTTTAACAATGATAAAACCAGTCTCTTATCAAAAGAAGGTACTTAATGGTTTTGAAACTGGTATAGCATTTTATACGAAATTAAGCCATGAGCGGCTTGTCGAATTTAATGACATAAGAGGGCGGCGCGAACAGTGAGGCATTTAGAGATTCTACAGGAAGGCTCTGGCTTTAACATGACCACAGTCGCTCCCTGCTTGGCTAATTCATCAGCCTTTTTATTGCCTTTTATTCCTTGTTGACCTGGTACCTAGGCTAGGGTCACTCTATTATGACTGCCTAGACTGTTGAGGGACTGGTGACACACATTTTTCACCCCATCCGTGGACACACTGTATATATCAATATTTCAGAAAGAGTTTTTGTTGACATACCTGACAAAGCAATAAATACCACAGCAAATTTAATTGTAAACTTCAAATCCTGGTTTCAAAATTTTTATCTGTAAGAACAGTATTACGCTCAAAATGGAAATATTTTCCTGAAAGTCGTAGGAGGAAAACAATGCGAGAAACAAACACTCTTTTACTGCACCCTTTACCGATTATAGCAAATTTTCTTGCAAGAAAACCTTTTATACATTTGCGTTAGCTCGAAAAGGTTATTAATTTTCTTTTGAGACAGGAGTAAACATTGGAGTTTACCTTGAAGAAAATGCTATTGGCAGTGAAAATATAAACTTGACCCTTCATTTAACTTATGGTGACCAACGGATATAGCATCCCATTCTATTACTACGTCTAAATTGCAAAAAACAGTTAGACTGCGGTTTTTGTAAGAATACTCCACCAAATATTAGTTTACACTAGACGCAAATTGTTTTCCCTTGTTCTATGTAGTGTCATCAAACTTTTTTCTTTTATCACACAGATTTTAATGTATTTTTTGACGTAGAAATAGAAACGACCTTCCTTGAAATGATAGATCGAGTTTTAATATTTACATTGAAAATAATGTATAATTTACATAATAAAGGGTTGTTCAAACAATAATCTCATTGAATAGATATACCTTTTTGGCTGATGCCAAGAAAATTATAAAAAATGTTTGTCTGCGACTGTTTACATTTTCCTCGTGCTTCTTTAAGTATAATGATAATGGTCCCAAGACACGGATAAATAAAACGTATATTGAAGGTGATTGATACAGTGTGGTCATCAATTGTGGGATGAGATATAATAATGAAACAAAAACTAAATTTCTTCTGTAAGTTCCTTGTGGCATTATTTATTACTTTTTCTCTTATTTTTTGGGAATGAAACAAAAAAAAGCTAAATTGAAATAATAGTATATTATACACTAATACTATAATAATAATAATAATAACTTTATTGCTTACAGAAAACAATCTTCACAGCAATATTAGTGTGTGATAATATACAAAAAAAAATGTTTTTTCAAGTTTACAATACAGTTTGTAAAAATAAAAACAAAATAAAATAAATACATTATTCATCGAGTAGGTATAAATGACCTCAATTTGAGAATATTCCAAAGGTAGCAGCATATAGTTTTTTCCTGAGATAGGTTTATATTTTGTAGAGCATTTACTAATGTTTACAAACTTTGCAGACAGGATATGTTTTGTTTCATGACTGTATATATCGGACACTCAAACAAAATATGAAAAATAGTTTCCTTCTCGTCCAGGTTACAAACAGTACATGTTAAAGTAGGATCTATACTTTAGGTTATGCCGTTTAATGTGAACTTCATTTTAAATTGATTAACCGTACGGAGTCGAGCCAAAGTACGAGTGATCTGAATTTGAGACTTCAACAGTAAATAATTGCTTGGTTCACGTGTTGTGGTGAAAGCATTATATGGAGCCATGAAAGGGTACGCTGACGATGTATCAATATCGGATTGGTACAGGAAGGTATAATATTTGGAAAACAGTAGTATTTTTTGTGCTGTTAGATGACCATAAGTTAATTGATTCCATAACTGCAGTGATTCAACGTCAACAAAAAATTGTTTGATTTGGGATGCCCAATTATACTTTGTGGTAGCGGAACTCATAATACGTAGCTGGGATAGCGAAATTTTTCCATTTGAAGAATCTTTAGTAACCAATTTATTGTCATTTTAAAAATATTGTACGATAACTTAACTCTTCCTGTTTCTATCCGAATAACAGGGTTCGGAGTATTAACCGCTACTAAAAGGATTCGTTTTAGGAAATGTATTTGCACCCTTTCTAGTGCATCCAAATAACAAGGAACCCCAAACAGAGACACTGTTAAACATAACGCTTAACGCCAGAGATTCAAATAGTTTGATTCTAGAGTACCACATGTCAATTTTTGCTTTACACATCACAGGAATGAAAGCGCCAACGGCTTGTTTACCTTTTTTACAGTTGCAGTTGACATTTCACTGAATAAGCCATAGGAAGAAAACGTTACACCTAAATATGTATATGTATTACTCAATTCTATGATCTCGTTCTTAAAATAAAATTTGTAGTTCGGTTTTTGGAATCCACCTTTAGAAAACCTAAAAAAAACCTAACAATTTTTGTTTTCTTAAGATTAACAGGTAAACGATTGGTGTCAGTATATTTTTCCAAAATTTTCAGTTTCCTTGCAACATCAATTTCAGAATGAGCCAGGATAACGAGATCATCAACATACAGGAGTGTTAGAACATCATTTTTATTATCAATATATACAACTTGAGCTCCTTGAGCATAGAAGTAGTCTTCCAAATCGGCGATAAGCAGAGCAAATAAAAGGGGACTCAAGGGTTCTCCTTGTAGAACACCTAAAGTTAGATCATATAATTTTGTCAAGCCGTCAGAGCCTTTTATTTGAACAGTGGCTTGTGAATAAAGTGTTCTTATTAAGCCAATAATTTTTGACGAGAATCCAAGATTGAATAGTTTCAGCCATAATAAATTGTGCTGGACTTGAGTCAAAAGCTCTTTTGAAATCGACAAAAATTGCAAACACTTTTCGGCTTTTATGTCGAATATGTAGATTAATAACAGAGCTCAAAGTGAAAACATTGTCGATACACCCTCGGCCTGCACGAAAGCCATACTGACACTCTGGCATAACTACGCAGTTATCAATCCATAAAGATAATCTGTTTAGAATAACAGTTGTGAAAATTTTAGTACAGCAATTCACCAAAGCCAAACCTCTATAATTATCAGGTGTATCAGATGGGCCTCCTTTATGCAATATAGACAATAAAATGTTATACCACGAATTGGGAATTATTGAGGAATTAAAGATTGAGTTGAACAAAGAAGTTAAATATATAACCCAGTTATGTGGAAATACCTTCAGCTCCTGGAGACTTATTATTTTTACATTTATACAGTACATCATACATATAGGAGTGACCAGCATCTACAAAATCATCCGTAGAAATTGCTAGAGAAGGGTATAAGTTTTTATAGAAGTTTTCCCATACTTGAACTGGTAACACTTTATGAGTGAAACTATTTCGAAATTGTTTTACCGTCAACAAAAATTCTCTTGAGCTTTGTAAATTTGATAACTTCGTAATAATTGTTGATTGATATTCGATTTTCTTAGATTTAACTATATTTTTATACTCAAATTTCAGTTTTATATATATTGCTTTTAAATCTTGTGGAAAGTTTGGCTCTCGACAAGTTCTTAATGCATTTGCACATACAAGTGCCTATTGCACTTAGGTGCAACACACTTAGTTTATTATAAAACACTTAGTTTATAAGTTCTGTAATGTAATGCCTTGTAAACATTAATATTTCATTAAATATATTTAAATATTGTGCATATTTCTCTTGGCAATACTACATGTGGCATCAAACCATGGCTTATTAGTCTTGAGAAAATTTGATTCAGTAGAAAGGTTCCTTTTCAAAGAATACATACCTAGGTGAGTTGATGTTTCACGAATGGCATCCACAAGATCAGAAAAAGAACTAGCTGGGTCACGAATAAATATTGTTCTATTAGAATTTTTCATACACATTTTGTAAGATTATCGAGTAATGTTCTGCCATTTGAAATTGAAAAGGAATTTTCGACCATAAAATCTGTAAGTTTTCTACCTCTTGTGTTCAAAGTAATGTCTAAACTTAATCGTTCTTCAAGTAGATTAGAATCTTGAATTAGTTCTACTGGAACCGCTCCACTATTACCAATTCGGCTATTAAAATCTCCGCCAATAATAATCATAGTATCAGTATAGTTTTCCGAAACATCCGTCAGCAAAATTTGAAAAACATGAAGCACATGTCCCAAATCAATTGATGGTTTGAAATATATGTTGCACACAATGAATTTACAGCTAACTGTAGAAAATAAACACATAAGACAATAAAAAGATGTTTGTAAGACAGTAATCTTGAAATAATTTTTAAAATAAATACACAACCCTTACTTGGCCGTCCCAAAGATTTTTCTTTAGTAGCATTCGCAGCTACGTAATTATAAGAAGACAAAAAATTAGGCACATTAATATTATCATTGGTAAGCCAAGTTTCGGAAAGACCATAGAATGTCAGATAATAAAAGTTTTCCGTATGGTGCGAACTTAAGTGTTTAATAGCAAATACCTTACTTCACAGTAATAACAACAATAATGAAATGTTTACAGAATGACAAGCTGTTATTTCAATACTTCCTATGTCTCAGAATACGCCACGGCGTAGATAAATCTCCACCAGGGAAAAATAAAGATTGAATTCAAGATCCTGCCTCCACATTTTCGCACAAAGAAAAATAATTATCAGATAGTACAGGATACTTAATTTTTATAATAAATGAAGTCCTATTCATTTTATTCGCGTGCAATTGGTCAAGGCTGAAGGATAAATCGATACACGCAAAGGGTGGCGAAGGACATTCGACCTCTAAATTATGCTGCGATCCTATTTGATTTTTCCAACATCGTCCTGAGAGAACGGAGTGAAAAACTTCTTTTTCTGGCAAGTCCCTTATTGAACAGCTCCGAAGGATACTATGGTATATCCTGGAGAAATACAAGGGGTCTTTCCAAAGGGAAACTTTCCTACTTCCATAAACTCTGCAGACAGCGTTATCCATAAAGGGAGTATTTGCATTAGAAGAACATGTTGTGTGAGAAGGTGAAAACAACCCCCGTTAAAGCTTTCCATGAAAGAAAAGGATGTGAAGGAAATTCGGATTTCCTTTGATATTTCATTCATAGTAAACTATATTTTTGATCAAATAAATGAAAAAATACCAATGTTGAAGAAAAAAATTTCTAGCAATTTACTAAAGTTTCAAAATAAAATAGTATGCTAATGAAGGCATAGGATAACGAACATGTTTTTGAGCTTTTGCACTTAATTTTGCATATTTTTTCCTCATTACTATTTTACACACAACGTTCCAGCATTTAAATCTTCAATATAAAATAATGTGCTTTCGGCATTGAATTTATATCAAATACACACCCTTTGTAACTGATCAATAAATAGTCGTGGCTAGAGTGTCCGACACCCCCAATGGTATAATTATATGTAGAGATAGATATAGGGGTTGCAATCAACTACGCGACGTCAAATTTGGAGTATGGTAATCATTTGCTGCTATCCTGATACCGAGCGTCGAAATATATTGAGGAGAAAAACTACGGAAAATGAGTGAAAAACCTACTATGTTGTTTAATCACAGTTTGGAATAGACTTTTCAATTTTTGGTATCATGGTTGATGTAGAATTTTTTGTTTTACTTGCAACTTTATATATGTAAAGTTTGATAGTTGGAAAAAATACAATTGCTCATTTTTACTTTGGAAATTATCATTTTACCTAGAAAAACAAAGAAAACTGTTAGTTTGAAATCAGTATTTTATCTAACTAGTGCGAAAGTGATACTTCTCCGCACGATATTGCAGATGGCCGAACGACGCGTTAGCGGAGATCGGCTAGCAATCGCGTGCGGAAAGGTCACTTTACGCACGTGTTAGGTACCTACACTATTTTTTCTACTAGCATGCGGAAAAAACCCAAAAGTTAGCATAAGGAACATTTATTATTAAATACATATCAACGAATTAATTATTATTATTTGACATTCATTTGATGATGCTTATACCAGGGCCGTTGAAAAATTATTGAAAAATACGTTTCTTTTTTTTCAAATTATTGCCAAATTCTAACGAATTTCTCAATTTTTCAGTCATTTGATGAACTACAATCATACAAATATATATTTTTAAAATTCAAATGTCAGTATACTCCCTAATAACTCAACTCTAGTGCGGAAAAGTGACTCTTTCCCAATTAAAACGGGTGCGTGAAAGTGGACTTTTCCGCACGCTAGTAAAAGGAATATTTGGAAGACTGTCCAAGTGCCAATCGTCTGGAACATAGGAGTCATAATGCCTATACATAAAAAAGGTGACACGACAATAAGTGCTAATTATTGAGGCATTGAATTATTAATAAAAATTGAAATAAGTGTAGATGGTGTAATGGAAGCGTGCTCAAACATGAACGGGATTGGAAAGTCTACCATCTACAAAAATAAGCGAGTAAAGTGTGGTAGCGTTAAGCTCTTAAAGCAATCCCCCATGAAAACAAAAGATAAAATATACATGAACAAAGTTATATTATATTATTAACAAAATGGCGAAAAAACGGAACATCATAATACTTCAACTTCCTCCTTTCCATTGCGAGATAAATGGGCTCAGATAAAAGGATTGGTGGTAAGGGAAGATATCACATAGAAAATTATAGATGTCCATGTAAATTTTGTAGAAGTACTGGAACAAGTTAATGCATAAAGATGGCGAGCATGCAAAGAACATGTAAAATATCTCGAAACTAGACAATTTAATGAAGCAAATCATAGAACAAACAGTTAGAGTTCATATGATAACCTTTTTGGTGTGCGTCATCGATTTTAAATGTTTAAATGTATTACAAACGTGATTCCGTTAGCCCAAACGTTGATGTTTAGATTACGCGCAGGTACGACCTATCAATCGGTAGAAATTACAGCATTCAAAATAGGATACAGACGTACTTTTCGTAGCGGCAATGTGTCTTACGTCATATTCCCTTGTCCCACTAACAGTTTTTGTCAAGAATATGCCTAAATTCACGGAAAAACCGCAGAATTTTGAAAGTTCTCAAGTATTCTCAATTAGAAAAAGAAGCTGGTGATTATCAATGTCATAGCCTCTTCGAATTTGGCTGAATACCATCCTGATGATTTTATTTATCAAATTTAATGCTAGCCATATTATGTCAAAATAGCAAATAAAATAAACCACATACCCAAAACTCGGATATACGACACAAACGCAAACCAAGAAGGCTATTGAATGTACTATATAAAGCTCGGACCAGAAGAAAATTCATCAGATTTTTATTTTCCTATAACTAATATTTCGAATAATATAAATATCCCCGTGTTCTAAATAAGTTCTATAGTTCTGGTAAATCATAATGTGAAAATAACTGATTATTATAAATAAAATTATGATTGACACTTCAACGAACGTGTTATCAATATTCTAATTCAATCCAATGCGTCTCTATGAAAAGGTGAATACATTTTTCAATAGAAGCCAGATGGTCCTATTCACGAGCACACGTGACGTCAGCACGCGACGCGCGTTAAGCAGCGCTCTTCACGACGCTCAGTACCAGGCAAACATGAATAGTTTAAGGTGCGAGGGTTGAACCCTCCTCCCCCGATCCCTCGACAATATTATATGGCACGTGGTCGCGTGTCGCGTGGCAAAAATAGCACTCTACTCCCCCTGTATCCCGCGCGCGCCTTTTATTCGATAGGGCATCCTGTAAAGTACGCGCTAATATATTTTGTCTATCGACTTGAGTGCGGTTAACTCGTAAATATGAAACCTCAACAAAAAAAACGATAAGTAAATAAATTATCTAAGGTATCTTAATAAAATTGACATACAGGGTTGCGATAAGGTATGGAATGAGTGCATTTAAGCAAAATATACATTTTTTTTGTTATTAATATACTTCCGGTTTATCCGGAAATGGTCTCAACTTTTTCAATTTAAATGGGACAGATTTTGAAAGAGCTAGTTATTTCTAATTCGTACATACTGAGCACTTTATTCAACCTTTTTTAAGTTCTTTACATTACACTCTATTTTTATGTAGGTACGAGAGATTAATAGAACTTAATATTTAATGCAAAATAGAACGGTCATTTTAAATATTTTTTTAAAATAATATAATATCTCCTAAGCTTTTCATTTATCTTTCCGAGCTAATACAAGTTTTCGGTCTATTGTTGGTTGTTTTCACTAGTTTTTAGTGCTAATTGACAATTTTTATCGTGTAATTTTAATTATAAAAAAGACAATTAATATTGTTGTATTATAACATAAGTTAACAGCTTCAACTTTGAACTCAAAGTTATGTATAGTACATTCAATAGTCTTTTTGGTGTGCGTCATCGTTTGAGACGTATATCCGGGTTTTGGGTATGTGGTTTATTTTATTTGCTATTATGACATATAGCTAACCTTAAATTTGATTAATAAAACCATCAGGATCGTATTCAGCCATTTTTGGGAAGGCTATGAAATTAATAATTACCAGCTTCTTTTTCTAACTGGAAATACTTTAGAACTTTCAGAATGCTGATGTTTTTTGTATTAATTTAATAAATATAACAATAAGGTTGATATTCACTTTTCATAAATAGTGAAATTTACCGTAAACAACAAAGTACAAACCTGACGGGAACTGTCAGTGGGACATTGGAAAAAGACGTAATACACATTGGCGCTACAAAAGGTACGTCTGCATCCTATTTTAAATGATGTAATTTCCCTCGATTGATAGGTAGCGCTTGCGTGTAATCTAATACATTTAAACGGTTCATTATTGTGATTTTTTTATTATGATTAATCACAGACCTGCCTTTTTCCATTTCTTCCTACGTAATGTGTTAGAAGGACATTAGCAATCGATTACGCATACCAAGAAGGGTATTATACGAACTCAGCATATATGGTATTTCATTGAATTGTCGGACAATGTGATGATTATATTTTTCCTATCTACTTGTATGTCAGCCTCACTCGACTGCTGTTGAGTTTCATTTCAGGTGAAATTCTGTTAAGAAGGTCGTAAATAATCGTATTTAGATGATTGCCAGCAAAAGCGAAGACGATATACTTTGAGACAAACTATACAGCCATTCTATCACCGAAAAATACTTCGATATGGACGTCCTTGTTTTGTGAATTCAACAAAGACATACTCACCGTTTTTTTTTTGTTTATTGCGTTTAATCATAACTGCCAAATAAAATCCGTAAGATGAATAAGACAAACAGATTTTGACAGGAGTAAAAAGGATATGTATTCAGTTTTCAGCGATTCTAAAAAGTCTTTCACCAGCGAAGTATTTATTTAAATGTCAGTTATGTGAATAATAAGAAGCAATCTTCATCCACCAGTGTGCAGGAGACATCAAACATCATTATTTTCTCCGGGTATATTTGTAATCTCACATTTTGGTATGTGATTTTTGGGGTGACATTCACATTTTGGTAACTTCTGTGTCTTCTGATTTGATATATATTGTTAGTGACCTTTGAACCCGCACAATAAGAGCGCTTTTGACTATATAGTTGTTAAGATTATGTTTTACGATATTTTGACCTTTTTTATGATTATTCTTTTTGTTATTTTTTGGGAAATTAAACCACAATATTTATTTTTATTTTTATGTTTCGGTAGTGTTCCAGCCACCGTTATCAAGATTTTTTTAAATATAAATTCTGGTCCCTATTTGACACAATGAAAATATTTGACAACTAGACAATCAATAATATTTAGAAGCTTAAGTTTTGTTGTCAAAGTTTTCAACGTCCATTTACAGTAGATCATTTCCTTGTTGAAATGTGAAATATAAAATTGACATTCTAACAATATGATAGTCCGCTAGGAAAGGGATACAGGACGGTTTTACTGGTTTAGCGCTCTTTTGCTTATTTCGGAAATGTTTTTAGTAAAACTTGTTACTTTTTAAGATTATATGATGGAGTTTGTTAACAGAGTAGACTGAACAGTCCTGTGTTATTTATATCAAAGATATTTTAAGTAATTTGAGAAAAGGAAAAGGATTCCAGCTTATTGGGAAATTAAATTGAGATCGTAACGCCATAGCGGTGATAACTGAACTACTTCGTTGTACATTGTTGTATAACCTCAATTATCTTTTACATATCACAGCTTTAACATTTATTTTACTGAAGGATATATGTATTGATTGTTTTCAGTCCGTGATAATTGCAAACTAGAATGGTTGGTTGAATCTTGTAACCAACCCCGTTCAATTTATGAGTCTAATTCAATGTCTGTCGGTGCATATGGCCCGACAAGTAGTTGTTTCTTCTAAGTAAACGGGCTCCCTTACATACATGAATAAGAGGTAGAGATACTAGTAGTCCTAGCAGCCAAAGTAGCCTACCTCAATAATCCAACAATAGTAAATTAATAACTATAACTTATAGACTTGGTGTGCGTCATCGATTTTAAATGTCCTTCTAACACATTACGTTGAAAGAATTGGAAAAAAGGCAGGTTTGTGATGAATCCTAATCAAAATATCACAATAATGAATCGTTTAGATGTATTCCTACTGGGGGCTCAACAAAGAAAACAATTATAAATGATAAATTAATAATGTGATATTTTGGATAACCGAATAAATTCCAGCAAATTTAATTAAATATACTAATTTAACAAATAATGCATACTGAAGGCTAAGCAAATAATATATGTATATTGAAGTGGACTGTATTTCAATGGGAAGTAATGTTAATGAATGGATTCACTCATAATGGGAGAACTAAAATAAAATAAAAAATCCTCGCCGGCCGAGGATGACAAACTTGGAAGTATACTGTTTTCTGAGGTGTTGCCTTTTAGCATCCACAGTAGCCATTGGTCACCGTGCAGAATATTCATTATACCACCAAATCATCAACACTGCGGCAGGCAATGATCATTAATAATTACACCAGAATGAGTAAATAAATGAACAGGGTAAATTATAATAAATAACTCTATATATCTGTATTAATTTCATCAGATGCATGTAAATTGTCACTAGTGGGAAGAGGCGCTATTTTTAATATAGGCCTTACATAAGTACCAGAAGACGTTCGAACCTGGACAGCACGAATCTTTCCATCCTTCCCAGTTATAATATCCGTTATTCGTGCTAATGGCCATTTTAAAGGTGGCGAGTCATCATCTTTGACTAACACCATTTCGTTTACTTTGAGATCTTTACACAAGACTTGCCATTTTGGCCTATTCTGAAGTTGGTTTAGGTAATCTACTGTCCAACGCTTCCAGAAGGTTTGTTGCACTGAAGTGCAGTGTTGCCAAAACTTAAGTCTGTTGTCAGGTATTGACGAAACATCTTTTTCGGGAAGACACATTAAAGATTGTCGTATTAAAAAATGACTAGGAGTTAAAGGAATTAAATCAAAGGGATCGGTGGATATGGGGAAAAGCGGTCTAGAGTTCATGATTGCCTCAACTTGAGTGAGAATTGTAGAGAGCTGTTCAAAGGTATGAACAGAGTTTCGAAGTATTCGGAATAGATGATGCTTAGCACTTTTATATATATGGTACAAATCGTTCAAGAGATGCTATGAAGGCTTCAGTAGTCAAAACAGAGACTAGTTCCAAATGAACTGCTTTCGTGGTAAGACAAACAAAAAGTGAAATATAACATTTTACAATAGGAGCTTTTCTTAGATTATATGTTAGATTATATGATTTCACATTGAAGGGTCCACCAAAATCTATTCCCACATGGTGGAAGGGTCTAGACGGGGTAATTCTGATCTTAGGTAAGTCAGCCATCCTCTGTTGAGCAGTTATGGCTTTGAAACGGTGACAAGTAATGCAATTATGTATTATTCTTTTTATTTCCCTAAGGCCGTCTATAGGCCAATAGTTCAATCTGACACTATAAAGTACATTTTGTGGACCACTATGGCCAAGTCTTAAATGTTCTTTACTTAGAAGTAATGAGGTAAAATGATTTTTAGCTGGTAATAAAATTGGATGTTTTTGGTTGAAAGGTAGATCAGCGTGGGTAAGACGACCACCTACTCTTAAGATGTTGTTTTTGTCAATGAAAATGTTCAAAGAAGCCAACTTCTGATCTGACAGACTTTTATTTGATCTAAGCGTTTTGATAATATCAGAAAAGGAGGTTTCTTGTACTTGTTTTACAAAGAATGTGAGTGAATTATCCAACTCTGTCGGAAGAAGAGGTAAAGATGCTTCATTTAGTGACCTAGTGTTACTAACAAAACGAAGTACATATGACATGGATCTAATTAATTTGGTGAGAGAAGAAAATCTGATAATGAATAACATCCAGGGATTAATAGGATGTGTTGTGGTTACTAAATATTTTTTTCTCTCTTCTGGTGGGCTACGTATAGCTGAAAATGTATCATGAAATTGAGTGTCCTGGGATGATTCCCATAAAAAACTAGGTCCAGAAAACCAAAAAGTTGCAGGGGGATCCAAAAACTTGCCCCTGGAGATTAAGTCTGCAGGATTTGAATGAGACTTAATGTGTCTCCAAGATGCAGAAGACGTTAATTGCTGTACTTGAGCAACCCCATTACAAACAAAGACTGCCCATCTGTTGGGGTATCCTTTAATCCATGACAATGCAATTTGCGAGTCGGACCACAGAATTGAGTTGGAAATATTAAGCTGTTGAGTGATGATGTCTGTGATACGAGAATATAATTTGGCAAGGAGAACCATAGCACAAAGCTCAAGTTTAGGAATGGTTATAGATTTGTTTAAAGGAGCTACTTTCGATTTTGAGATTAATAATTGAGAAGAAGCAGTATTGTCAACATAAATAGCTCGTAAATAAATACAACCCCCATATGCTAATGAACTAGCATCACAAAAACCATGAATTTCTAATTTGAAGACTTTTTTATTCAAAAGGGTGTATCTGGGAATTCGAACTTGGTTGAGACATGAAATACTGTCTACAAAGGTTTGCCAATTTTTAAATATTATGGGGTCACTAATCTTCTCATCCCAAGAAATTTTCAGCAGCCAAAGCTGTTGTATAATTAGCTTGCCAATAACCATAACTGGGTTAACAAGACCAAGGGGATCGTAACATTGTGAAATTGATGACAAAATGTTCCTCTTTGTTGGTTCGGTTTCTAAATTTGAAGAAGGGGAAGACACTTGAAAAAAGTCATTTGCGGGATTCCACTTTATTCCTAAAACTTTGCAAGGATACGACTCAAGGTTTAAGTCTTTAGAAGTTGGAACTTGGAAGGAGTAATTTACCGCAATTTCTAAGGAATTTGAGCAGAACTTGTGAAGTTTGAAACCATAGTTTCCAAGAATTCTATTCAGGTTCAGATAAAGTTTTTCTAGATCATCAATGGAGTCAGCTCCTGTAAGAATATCGTCTACATATGCGTTTGACGCAATAGGGCTGCTTGAACTTCAGGACATTGATCATTTTCTAAGGCAATTTCTTTAAGGACTCTACAGGCTAAGTAAGGCGCACTTTTTTGACCAAATGACACAGGAGAATCTCTCCATAAAACATTTTGTAAAAAATGGAATTTAGGATTAACTTCAATCTGCCGGTACATTTTTTCAATGTCTGCAGTCAAGGCATATTTAAAGTTTCTAAAACGAATTAAAATGTCTATAAGCTCAGGTTGTACTCTGGATCCTTTCAATAACACATCATTCAATGATAGTCCTGTAGAAGATTTAGCTGAAAAATCAAAAACAATTCTGACCTTGGTACTGGTGCTCTGTTCCCTGAAAACACATAAATGAGGCACGAAGTAGTTGTGCTCATTTTCTAAATTATGAAGAGAAAGTGGCACCATTTTTCCATGGCCTAACTCAATATAATCGAGAAGCGAATTTCTATATTCTGATCTTAAACTAATGTCTTCAGAAAGTCTTTTTCCTAAACATATGAAACGATTTTTGGCTGTCACAAAAGAATCTCCTAATTCTTTGTGCGCATCCGGATTTACTAAAGGTAGGTCAACTTGAAATCTTCCATTTTTTAATCTTTTCAAAGTTGATTTAAAAACATTTTCTGTCATAATGTCCTCTTCTGACTTGTTTTCAGCAGGGGTAATTTCTTCTTGTGCCCAAAATTTTTCCAACAGCGCATCCACAGACAACTCTTCTGGGGGGCACGCTGAAGACATATGAAAAAAATAGGTATGAGAAGTGGAAGTAGTACGTGCTTCGAGACAATGAGGAGGAACTATACCTGAAATCACCCATCCTAAGTATGTATCAATTAAAATAGGTAAATTATTTCCAAGTTTGTGAATATGTGGTTTTAATAGAGAGTAGTAAATGTCTGCTCCCAGCAGAATATCTACGTTGGAAGGCTTAAAAAATTCAGGATCTGCCAAGCAATTTAAAAGGTGTTTAGGTAAGTGGAGTGAATTCATTTCCACGTGTAATTGAGGAAGCTGTTAAGTTATTTTATCTACTACTGCACATAATGTCTCAAAACTTCTCGAAGGATCAACCAATGAGTGAAATTTAATATCTGTCATCAAATTTATACTTTTAGATTCATTGAAATTTCTAATTGTTGATTATAGGTACTACACTGCAACTCATCTACTAATGAAGAGCAGATAAATTAATTTTGACTTCCAGAGTCGAACAAAGCTCTTGCTATAATAGGACGTCCTTTATGAGAGTATAACTGCACGGTTGCAGTAGCTAAAAGAACATGACTACCATTTTAATTAAATGCTGACAATTGAGAAACGTTATAGTTTGAGTTACTTCCATTTTTATGATGCAAATAACTCTGGCTATCCGTATGTGACTGATTACTATTTTGACTGGTATGTGCTTGATGGGAGAAAGACTCCATACCTTCATTTCTTTCTGTACTTTCCAATTGCGAATGAAGGAGAACGTGATGTTTTTTCCTGCATACTGAACAGGAACCTGATGATAAACAATTTGAAAGCAAATGTTTGTATCCTAGACATCCAAAACACATCTTATTATCTTTTACAAACTGTTGCCTATCCTTAACTGACATCGCTCCAAATTTTGGGCATGAATATATACGATGACCCGAACATTTACAAAAGTAACAATATTCTGATCTAGAAGAGTTAGAGTAAGAATGTTGTTTATCATTCTCTGGACTATTGTGATTCTTATTTTGCTTGTGGTTTGAATGTGATTTCTGATGTGAATGAGCATTATGTTGTGATGTTAGTGATACTGTGTTTGTATGTGAATTTGATGCATTTGCATTATTTTGGAAAGATTTCGAGTCTTGGTTTATCAAATTTTCCAAGATATTACATCTGTTTTCAAGAAAATTGAAGAAGGCATCTTGTGAAATCTGTTGACATTTCACTTTCCTCTAATGTGCGTTTTGTGTTAAAGTCTAATTTTTGCTTTAAAATATGAGTAAGTAGCGCATCAAATAAATCATTTTTTTCTATGTTTAAATTAAGTAGTGCATTGATTTTTGCTTTGGCAGTCGTGGTGAATTGTCGTTACACTGGAGCATTACATTTACTAATTGTACTTAAGCCTAATACATCATTGAATGAAGCAGAAATAATTTGCCTTTTAATATCATACCGCTTTTTCAATAATTCTAATGCGGTTTCAAAATTTTGCTCTGTTACTTGTAAATTTTCGACTAACTTCAATGGTTCACCACTTAAATAAGACTTTAAGTAAAAAAAAAAATTTCCCTGCATTTGAGGTTAAACTACTATTATTTACAATTAAAGCATTAAACAAATCTATGAAGCCGTGGTACTTTCCATAACTTCCGGTAAAAGTTTTAATATGTATAAATGGCAATTTAATTTTGGTACCATTATTAACATTTTGACCACTATTATTAACATTCGCATTCATAGGACTCTCTAATCGTGCTATTGCTTGCTGCAATTTACAATTTAGTTCATAAAACTTATTTTCAATAGATTCTCTATTCTCAATATCTGTTGTTTCATCCCCTAGTTGAGACTCAATTGAGTCTTGAATTTCCCCGTATTTTGAAAATTGAATCTCCAAAGTATTAAGTCTAAGTTGAAATGCGTTTTTATCAGTTTCTATTAAATTAAACTTATCGAACCAATTAGTGATTCTTGTGAAATGACCTTTGCACAAAGCACGTTGCTTGACCAATGACTCCATTTTAATATACAATTGAACACCAATTGAATTCAAGTTTATGAATATTACAGTATCAGAGCAATTTAAAAAATAAATCGGTATTCCAAGCCCTTTAGTCCCCTGTAGTCCCTTTAGGCGATAAATATATATTCACTCCCGATCAAACAACGTTATATTTGAGCATTAGTAAAATATTACTTTTGAAAGAGTCCCTGCTTATTTTTCGCTTTTAACGATTCAATAAAATGTTCTAAATTCAAGATTACCTGAAATACAATTAAGCAGCCCAAGAAAGAAATAGGGCATACATGTAAAAAAATGGTAACGTTGATATGAATAATACGGGTCCGTTGAACTATAGGGAAACACGAATTTTTGACTGATTTTGC
>CAJUYI010000292.1:119847-132551 GCA_910591695.1 Galerucella pusilla | reverse complement strand
CCCCAGTCCTCTTTGAGTTTTGTTCGTTTTGCCTTGTTAAAGGTCGTCTCGCTGTCTTTCGGAGGTGTTCCAGTTCAGGGCACCACCAGGTATTGGTCGTGCTACCAGTCTGAACCATCCTCATCGGACAGGATTCCTTATAGACAATGTCTATTTTGTTTTGGATAGATACTGTGTACCTTTCCAGTTCCTCATTATTGCTAGGAGTCAGGACCTCTGTTTCCCGCAGAGCACCTTTTAAGAGTCGATTGTGGAGGGCTACATCCGTCCTCTTCGGTTCACGGGATTTTACAGTGGTCCTGAGATCCTGGCTTACCGTATAGGTCAGCCAGCGGTGGTCTGACATAGAAATATGATCCGACACTTGCCAGTCCTGAATTTTGTTTGATATTTTGGCTGTCACCAGCGTAATATCTATTAATGTTTGGCTACGGGCGTTAATAAATGTCGGCTACGTGTCCCTTTTTAAGATTGTTAGATCTTTCTTAATTATATATTCATAAAGAGACTTACCTCGGGCGTTGATATCCTTGCTGCCCCAGCTCATGTGGTGTGAGTTTGAGTCGCAACCCAATATCAGCTCCACTCTCTGGTTAAGGCATGAACCACTAGTACCTCCATCTCATTAGTCGGTGGTAGGGTGGCTGCATCTGAAGGTAAGTACACCAATGCGAATACCAACGACGTATATTTGCCTCCACGACTTAAACGTGGGCGCTTTGCTATTGCTGCTGGAGGCGGAGAAGATGATCTTGTCCAGTTCCTCTAGCAGTTGATTTTCAATGATTCTTTCCCGTTCTGCGGTAACCTTACCGTACGGGTTAGTCTCATCTATGATAGCAACCTTGAGGTGTCTCAAGGCGGCATCCGCGAAGGTTTTGGAAGGCGCGCCGACATTTCTATCGCTGCGCGGCTTCTTCAGCCTTCTAGGAGTCCCCTCCGTTGAGGTGCTCAAGTGAGGGCGCTTTCCTGCAGGGGCAGCCGGTTCCTTGCCTTTATTCAAAGCGGAGCTCTTGGCGCCGGCCGCAGGAAGTGCCTTTGCTGTTGGAGGTGGAGTGAGGGAAGAGGGGGGTGAACTTGTAGCTGCTGCCATCCCTGATTCCTCCGCTCTCTTCCTCCTTTTGGCTTCGGCGCCGCAAATGCGCTTTCGCCTAGGCCTTTGTGTTGCATCACGAGGTGATCTTCCATGTCCAGCCTCATTCTGTGCAGTATTTTGGGGTGGACATTTCTGTTCATCCCCAGCTACTTGATTGAGGTGAGCACTTCTTTCCAGCCTCGGGATTTGTTTTTATTTTTTGTTTGTACATGTGTGTGCCCACGAGTAGTAAGGGATGGGTTGGTCACCTCTGGCAGAGCCCCGCATTACCAGAGGAAGGCTAATTACAATGGGGTTCCGCCCGTTTCCCCAAGGGGATCGTGCGTGACCGCATATCACCCTGCGGCCATTCAGCTGTCGGCACGATTCCTTACACTTTAGCTTGGGTAGGCTGGTCCGCGGTGGCATGTTCCGCAAAGGCTTTTGGGGAGGTTTAGCTCCCCTCACCCTACTTATTTCTGACACTGACCAAGGGACCGGTGACTCAGTCCCTTGGCCGTTCCCCTATCCGCCACCTGGGGACGCGCCCGATAGATAGCCCAATCCACGGGTTCTCTAATGCTAAAAGCTTTTATGTTTTTTCATTGATTAAAAGTATGTAAATAAACCAAATAAAGTAGTACGTGAATAAAAATTTGATTGTAATTTAATTAAACCAAGAAGTTTAAGTTTTCTTCTCAAAACGCACGTGTATGTTATGAGATCTCATTACGTGCATGTTATTGTTAAATGTCATTTACAAGAAATGTTGACAGTGCGATTTTTGACGTTTACAGACATGGGCGTAGAATAGTATATTACATAACAAGAGTTGTAAGTTGCTTATAACATGCGAATAGAAAAGTTGTGGTAATTCTATAAGCATGTAATAAGCTTACAACTCTAGTTGTGTACTATACTTTTCCTACGAACAACTGCATAAATAAAAATAAAACGCATTAATAACATGTGCATTCACACTAACAGCTAGTGACAGCGAGTTTGATTAATTATTAAACGTCAAAACAACCTCCACTAACTCATTTCCATGGTTACTCGGAACCATTGACTGACTAGGCTTTGGTGATAAATTGTTGTTTTTCTAGAACTGAAGCGTAATTTTTTTTATTACGTGCTAGTCATTATGTCTCAGTATCCGTAATGATCTATTTACTTAGTAACCAAATAGTAGGTAATATGGAATTTACTAGTGGGAGAGTAGAAAATTATTATTACACACCCTGTACTACACTAAAAGGTAAATTGGTCAATAATTAATTTAATGACAATTGAAGGTTTGGCATTTACTTTTTGGAATTCAAAAATGTAAAAATATGCAGGGTGTTCTATTTAAAATAACAAAGTTGATATGAATTTCCGGTTTAACCGGAAATGGTACATTAAATTTGATCCCAATTTTGAATTCTTTGGATCTTTTTAGAGAGGGATGAGCAATTTCATTCGAAAATATTAACCCGTTGGGGGGATACTTGGAAACCACATACTTTATACTAACTCTGTGTAGTCTCAATAAAATTATTCCAAATGTATGTTAAAGTCATTTTCCTGGTAAAATTAAAGCAAGTTCTCTTTTGGTAAGCTTGCCAGACATCCGTTATTTTTATTAAATAGTTCACTTTTGGGAACCCCATCACACCAATTTTCACTTTCCTGACTCTGTATAGTGAATTCAATTAGATTTTTTCCGTATTACGCCAAAAAAATTCACCAGATGTGGGTTCTTTGGTCGACCCGTTCCTTTTTCTACGCCTGGGATCGACAACTTCAGTACTCTTTTTATAAAAAAAGGCAGTGTTAAAAGGTAAAAGGTAATCCAAAAACACAACATCTTGCAAATACCAAAATTGTGCTCTACAATTCAAAAGTAGATTAATCTCAATCAGTAAAAAGCCCACTATTTCAATTCTCTTTAAAGTGCTTTCAAAACAGAAAAGGGCGGTATCTTAACTCTCTTTCTATAATATCTTTATAGTGACTTAGAACAATTAGGTATTGCGTGATGTGTAGTAATTTTTGTAAATAATTATAATTTCATATCATATACTTTACGACCAGTGTTTTATTTTAAAATTTAATGAGTAGGATATTTAAAAAATAAATTTTATCAACATGAATTTACCACATAAGTACATAAAAAATAATAATCTGACTGACGAAAGTTACGATTTTGTGCAACATCCTTTCAATTTCATTCTAAGACAACGTTACGGCATGAATGAGAGAGGTGGTATTCTACAGTTCATGGTCATTCCTATGAACCGCAGCTTCTACTCAGTAATCTAGTACCACCGATTTAGAAGTATCACAGCTATGGTGTATACATAAGCATGGAAGTACGAGCGGGAGTATTTTACAGAGCCACTATTATTTATAGTTCTGGGTACCATGGGAACCCTCACAAAATATATACTTGGCTGGTTCCTGTCTGTTGCACAAGTATTATACTGAATGTAAAAGATAAGGTATTATGTTGGTAAACTTTTTGTAAGATTATTTATTTATTTGTGTAGTAAAGGTGAGTTTAACAAATTTATATAAAATTAAGAAAACTATATTTAATGTAAGAGAATAATTGATTTATGTCTATATTTTTACATTAATTTATCTTCATGTGAAGAAAAGAAATATTAATTAGGCAAAATGACTTTGGAGAAGAAACATACATTTTTGAATTCCTCAGTTGAACCTTCAGCTTTTGTGAAGCCCTCTTTTAATTGAATTTTTTATGTAGCAAATCTGATCTTCCAATTTTAATCAAAGAAAATCATAAACCAAACACAAGAACTGGCACCTAAACCAGAAAATAAAAGAATAAAATAAAATGATTGAACAATATATTTATCCCTTAAGAATTAGGCTTAGCCAATTTATGTTAAAATCACATTTCATTTTTTATATTTTAGATTCAGCATGGTTGCTAGAACCATAAGAAGAGTAAGAAAAATGTTTCCTATGATAGTATTTGGCATTATATGCGTAATATTTTTGGTGAAAATATATTTTTCCACAAAAGAAGATAAAATGCATCCCAAGCATGTCCTGAAGTAAGTTGAGAGAAATATGAAACATGTATATAATTATCCACAGTATTAGCAACGTACATAAACAATGAATAGTGGGTTCACTTATCGCCAGCGTTTTCACGTCGCGATCTTGAAGATGCCAAAAACGGGATCTAAAAAACACGTGCACCGTATATATGGGGGTCACGCGATCTACTACTTGATGATGAAGAAAACGTTAGTTGTTAAAGAACCTCCTCAAAAAATAATATTCTCCTATGTACAGTACGTTCTACTTTTCAATTGGGGATATCAAATTATAAGAAATAAAGCAGATTCAATAATGAGAATTGCTTTCAATTCATAATCAAAATATTTATTTCTTCCAAACTAAACACAAAATATATAGAGTGCAGGGAATAATTACACGTCCGTTTGCAAAAATGTTTCAATTCGTAATTTTTCTCAAATATCCTGGAGGCTTTCCTGATTATAGAAGTGTAAGATGACACCTCACGTATCTCTTGTCGTTATTGGCACACGGCTGGCTTATTGGTTTGTGCTAACGGTCGCATCTACATCGAATCGGCCATGCCAATTGACAAACAGCGGCTTAATCTATATCGAAATCTTCCAAATTAATTTTGGCAGCACTTGTTTTTATCTTTTTGTTTGGTTTAACAAATGATGCTCTTCAATCATCTTTACTTAAACTGACACCCGTTGCCAATACGACACGCTACTGAACTTTTTTGGGTAGTGAAAACGTTATAACCACAGTGGGGCTTCGTGTGTTATGTTGCTTTTTTAGCAAGCAGTTTCTTGAATGTGCTTTGTAATTTGCATATAACAAGGCATATAGTGGTTCAACAACAACTAACTATCTGTATTAAAGATTACATAACCGTATCATAAGATTATTGGAATTTAATTCTTTACGTCAGGTTATGTTTGAGCGACCAGGGGTCGCGACGCAAAAGATCTGACCGTTACGCGTTACGTTACGTTACGTTATGTTACGTTGCTTCGTTATGTGCCTTGCTTGCGTGCTTGTGCTCTCTCCTTAGCCTCTCTTTCGTTTACGAAGCAGCGATTCATATGCTCCGGCCGGGATTCGAACCCGGGCCGCCCGAGTGGAGTGCGAGCATTCTACCACTGAACCACCGATGCTATATTTAAATTCTATGCAAAGCTGGTATTCGAAGTGCTGGTGATCTACTTGAATTTGTTCGGATAAATGTTTACTATTATTTCCATAATTTCTTAAGGGGTCTAGCACATTTACTTTTCGAAATACAGGGTGTTGAAATTTTGAAAACTTGAATGCTTCAATTCGATAACTTTAAAATGGATGGATAAATTGATTTGACATTTGGCAGGTTGAGCATGCATTAAAACTTTTCGGATTTACCGTGCAGAGCGGCAAAAGTCTTATAGAATGTTCGTCAACAAAATAAATACGACCTTGTCAGGGCTAATACTTTTATGGCTTTGTTGCCTGTCATTATCCCATCTCAGGTCAGGTCAGTTTCTCAGATCGTGAAAAGAAATATAAGTGAACTGTCTAGATTTGCTAAGGTGACCAAAAGTATAACTATTAGTATATACCAGTGGCAGCGGTTACCGACTATCAGTACTTGAGAATAATTTTTTTTCAGAAAAAAGTATCAGGAAGAATACATAGATAAACATGGTATAAGAGTTGTAGTAGGTCACTATAGAGGAAATATGGCTCGAAATATACCGGCAGCTTCAAACGAAACCATAAATCAAAATAATTTCGATCCATCTCCAAATGCTGGGAAAAATGGACAACCTTTAGTTATAAATAACCAAGATTATATGAAAACGCAGCAGCTGTATCAAATAAATCAATTTAATTTATTAGCAAGTGATAAAATTCCTTTGAATAGAACGTTGCCAGACTATAGAAGAAAAAGGTATTATTTTGTGATTTCGTAGTACCGTACTTATCACCATCTATTGCTCATTCAAACCACTCTAGTTGTTTGCCAAAGATTTATTTTCCTTGAAAAATATTCGAGATCCCAAGGCAAAATCATCAGAATTATTATTGGTTTGTTATATTTTACGGAGGAATGATTGAAGATTTAAATTAGTAGAGGGGATAACTGAACTGGTTTGTGTACAGGGTTGTTCATCATAAATTACCCACCCCCTATCATCGTTATTATTACTTTTAGAAAAAAAGTCTCGCATAAAAGTTGTTTCGTTACAGCTGAATTTTCTTAATATTCTATCAAAAGTTCAGTAGCGTGCCAATAGTGCATATGGTAGTTCTTTTTTAAATGGGACACCCTGTGTATTTTCACATTTTTGGAATGGACTTTTTTTCTGATCTTAAAAATATATAATATGTTACTCCTACCTTGTACCGTTTTTGAGTTATGAAATGTTGACAATCTGAGGTTTAGTTATTATTACTGTAAATATGAGAAAGATAGTTGATCAAAGTAAGCTATGAAAATGACAACAAAATACTCATTTGATAATTGACATTTTTCTAATGAGGTAATTAAAATTGTTTACCTACGACACCCCCTGTAATCAATCAATAACACACAGTCGGTATCAATGTAATGACGTCTATTACGCACTGTAAAAAAACGCACAGCTGTAAAGTAAATCGCACGGCTTACCTAGCAACATCTTAGCAACAGTCAATAGACGTCGCCATTTTATTCAAAATTTACTATTTGAAAACATTCGATATGGCCACGTTTAACTATGAAAAGCCCAAATTGCTAAGTATATGTATTGATTATAATTGAAAAATGGACTCGATTATCAACAATATATTAATAATGATTAAACGTTAGCTCTTTAATGTGCTTCTTTCATTGGTAATAGAGTAATAGAGATGGAGCTCACCAAACACCTCTAATTATGTAACTGTTATTTCTTATGCTTCATATAAAAAATACAAGTACAAGTAGGTCGTAGGTAAAGTATAGTACGTAACTCGTGTTGTGAAGTATTTTACGCACTCACGGAATTACTACTTTTCCATTCGTGCGTAAAATGCTTCCTACCACACACGCTACGTAATATACTATTACAGAGAGGTGGAAGATTGTATCAATAATAATAATATACAAGTGATTAAAGCAAGGATTCGACTTGAAATTAACAAACTACATAAATGAAAATGATGAAGTCATCTGCGTTATTATAATTAATATAAGAAGGTGTTATCAATTATGCATTTACAATAATGGTGGACATCTCGAATATCTTTTATAAGTTATTATTTATAAAATCTTAAATAAATCTTTGTTTTCTGTTTTGTATAGGTATATATTTAGACTTTTTCTTTCATACTGAGAACCATTCTAATTAATTTATATGAAAAATGTCAATTATCAAACATATTAGTTGTCATTTTTATAGCTTACTTTAATAAATTATCTTTTTTATATTTCCAGTAATTACTAAAGCTAAGATTTACAATATTTCATAACTCAAAACCGGTACAAGGTAGGGGTAACATATTGTATAAAAGTCCATTCCAAAAATATGAAAATATACAGGGTGTCCCATTTAAAGAAGAACTATTATTTGTTGTATCCCCTTAAATTTGCACGCTACTGAACTTTTGATAGACTATTGAGAAAATTCAGCCGTAACCAAACCATTTTTATATGAGACTTTTTTTTCTAAAAGTAATAATAATGATGATAGGGGGTGGGTAATTTATAATGAATAACCCTGTACGTGTACATTATTTTATAACCTATCTTAGCCATGAGATTTTCTTTGTTTAATTAAAACATAATCCAAGGGTACAGCACCTGGGAGATTACTGATGGACAGGAGAGAAACATTTACCTAAGTTGAAGCCTGCAGATATTCTAAAATTCCTCCGGGAAATAGGACTAGAGGTGCTACTAGTTTCTGAGATTCTCCTCAGAAACAGGGGGGCACAATAGATCTTCTAAGTCTCAGTGAATGTCACCCCAAAATACATACATACAACATTTGTTTGCTCTTCATCATGAAGCAATACACGATTTCCCTATAATATCTACATTAAAAAAAGGGCGCCATATCGTCTCGGGCCTAGGGTGTCCTCAAATCTAAATCTGCTACTGATCTGTAGGAGGATTTTTATTTGTTGATTTGGGTGCAAGTTCTAAAACAGTGTACAACGAACTAGCTCTGTCGCTTGATAGAGCATCTCTCACATTGAATTCCTAATATCTAGATACTAAACTTTATTTAATAGATGCATCATTTTCGTTAACTAAATTGGGAATTAAAAATTTTTCTTCGGTTTGTTTCACACTATTATAACTATTATATCCTTTATACAGCTATGTTTCAGGTGTACTCAGCTTTTTAAAGACTATAGGAGTTATCCAAAAACAAGTATCATTATAGTATTCCACAACGAAGCATGGTCAACTTTATTGAGGACAGTTTGGAGCGTCATCAATAGATCTCCCAAGGAATTAGTTGAGGAAATAATATTAGTAGACGATGCTAGTGAAAGAGGTTAGTTTACTCCATTCCACTCCTTTTTTTTTATTTCAGTAGGCTGTAAATTAGACACTAGCTTAGCGGTTGTGTTCAGGAGGATTTCTGCCTTTCTGCTAACTAACTGTTGAGCTTTAGAGGTAGCGACAATTATTCTCAGTGCTGTCAAAGTTGAGAAAATATTTATTAGGTAATTCATCGACCTGGTATATACACCAAGGTGGTGAAGACATTTATATTCAAATAATTTTATCTTGATAGGTGATTTTATCTTGATAGATAATTTCAAGCAACAAATATGTTAAAGACAATCTCCTGGGTATACAAAATTAGGTTTCACAAGTTTTTGTTGTACTACTATCCCTGAATTCTCAAAATATTTGAATTTGTCCATTATTGACCAAGGTTAATAATAATAATTAACTACTAACAAAGAAATTCAACTTCTCAATATGCTAGAAGAAGCAATAATTGTCAACTTCACAGCTAGTAGTGGAAAAAGGATAATTTTCTCGGGACAACTTAGTGACTTAATCTCAATATCTAATGATGAAATTTGAACTTGGGACTAGAAAAAATGCGTTAAGTCAAATATTAAAAATGTTAAGTTTACATCAGATTAGCATTAAGATACTATGATCATGTAGGATAATAATTGATTATTTATTTGTCTGTTCCCTCATTGAACAATAAAATGGATGAGATAACAAAGGTGAATATCTGTATAGCTGAGTAAACATGACTAGAAAGTCAAGAAAACATATTTGTATTCTGTGTAAAATTTATTTATTTTTTAAATCGCAGAGCGCTTTCGGCTATTAAGCCATCTTCAGTGCTATACCTGCAAGTAAGTAATAAAAGTTGGAAAATGTAAAATAAGAAATAAGTCAGTCAGTCAGTTAGTCGTCAGGTATTTGTTACAAGAAACTTTTCGACAACACATTGACGTCACAAAGTAAAATATCTCAAGATAACATTAATTTAAAATAATCCCCTGATTAGGGTAAACTGTATTTAAATTTTGAACATTTTAAAAAGTGTTTAAATTGTATTCAACTAATACACGAACACGTGTTAGTCTAACGAAAAGCGTGTATTAGTTGAAGACAATTTAGACAATTTTAAAAATGTTCAAAATTTAAATAGAGTTTACCCTAATCAGGGGATTATTTTAAATTAATGTTATCTTAAGATATTTTACTTTGTGACGTCAATGTATTGTCGAAAAGTTTCTTGTAACAAATACCTGACGAGTAAGTAATTCTTTACTTATTTCTTATTTTACATTTTCCAACTTTTATTACTTACTTGCAGGTATAGCACTGAAGATACTGAAGATGGCTTAATAGCCGAAAGCGCTCTGCGATTTAAAAAAAAAATTAAATTTTATACAGAATACAAATATGTTTTCTTGACTTGAGATAACAAAACCTTCCAAGGGTTTTGAAATGGTCTCTCACTTTAGGTATATCATCTTTTTGAAAATGTTTGTATAATAATTCCCAAATTGTTTTTAGAATTTTTGAAGAAACCTCTAGAAGACTATATCATAACGTTACCAACAAAAGTAGTAGTTTTAAGAAGTGAAAGCCGAATGGGACTTATAAAAGCTAGATTAAAAGGAGCCAAGTTTGCCAAAGGAGAGGTTCTTACTTTTTTAGACGCCCATTGTGAATGTACAACCGGTTGGTTAGAGCCACTTTTATCTGTGATAAGTAGAGACAAGAAGACTGTTATATGTCCCACCATTGATATTATTAACCACAATACGTTTGCGTATGTTAAAAGTTTTGAACTGCATTGGGGAGCGTTTAATTGGAATCTACAATTTAGGTGAGAAAATCATTTATAATAAATATTTGAAGGATAGAAAATTAGCAGTATAGAACGATGACTGAACATGGAGCACTAAAATTATCTAAAAAAAATAAAATAAAAATGATTTTTTCTCAACTATTGGTGGACAAAATCATATATTCATTCTCACAAGGTTCGCCATTTATACTGTGACGTACATACCATGAAGGAGAAGTTACCTATATAAGGGTTGACATAGAACAATAATTCTGTCGTCTTCTTTTTTAAAATCGTAATAGAGTATAGGTTATGCTTATGTGGTATTTATTTCCTGAATGACTTACTATACTATATTATATATTTCATGTGAAACAATAATACAAAATTTATTTTACTAAACATATTTAGGTCCTGATACTATTTCAGATGGTACACACTAGGAGGAGAGCAGTTGAAATTGAGACAAAGCGATATTACACAACCGTTTAATTCCCCAGCTATGGCGGGTGGACTATTCGCCATGGATAAAAATGCGTTTTTTGAATTCGGTGGCTACGACGAAAATATGAATATATGGGGTGGAGAAAATTTGGAAATGTCGTTCAGAATATGGCAATGTGGAGGGAAAATTCAAATATCACCATGTTCTCGAGTGGGACACGTTTTTAGAAAATCATCTCCCTATTCTTTTCCTGGAGGTTTGGAAAAAACTCTGTACACGAACTTAGCCCGAGTAGCCTTAGTGTGGCTGGATAGATGGGCAGATTTTTTTTTCAAATTCAATGAACAATCAAGGTAAGGATAGCTATTTATGATACATATTTGAGTTAGAAGTAACATTTTATTTTGTGAGTGAAAAAAGTGCCGAAACGAGCGAAGGAAGTGGATCAATTTCGCGAACTAAATAAAATATTACTTTTAACACAAATGTCATACTTACATAGTTTTTTGTACCACTCCTATTTTGATGGTAAAATAAGAGTATTTCAAGAAAATCACTTTTTTGACGTCAGTTAATTATTTTTTTACCTTTTAACAATAATTATCATTTCCTGGGAACTGACCATTCTAGATGACGCTGAATCACTTAGTTCCCAAGAAACAATATTGTTTATCTAATTCCGCTATGTGACACTTTAAGTCACTCCTTGTCGTTAGGTAACGTCACATTTTTCATAACCTTCACATATCGGTTATGAAAAGTAGTTATGTAAAAACTGTCAAAACTGACAATTATTTCATTATTTAAACTGAAAATTATTCTATTATTTTGATTCAATGGTATTTAAAGATTTATAAACATTGAAAACAACATTATTAAGAACACAGCTATTTAAAGTAAGTCAATTTTCTGGGTGAATACTTCATAGTAACACTACTTTTAACACCATTTGAATCCACTTTAATATTACCATTGAAATTTAAGATTTTATGAAATATTATAAAAGCGCGGAATTAGATAAAACGTTGTACGTTAACACGTTATGAAAAGAGCGACATTGTTCAACTCACGTAATTTGCAAAACTCGCTGGCGCTCGTTTTGGCAAATATTTTCATTACTAGTTACGTAAATAACTATTACCTACGACCCCCCCTGTAATCAGTCAATAACACACAGTCGGTATCAATGTAATGACGTCTCTTACGTACCGTAAAAAAAAACGCACAGCTGTAAAGTAAATCGCACGGCTTCCCTAGCAACATCTTAGCAACTGTCAATAGACGTCGCCATTTTATTCAAAATATACTATTTGAAAACATTCGATATGGCCACGTTTAACTATGAAAAGCCCAAAGGGCTAAAAGTATGTATTTATTGTAATTGTAAAATGGACTTTTGATTATACACAATAATATATTAATGATGATTAAACGTTAGTTCTTCAATGTGCTTCTTTCATTGGTAATAGAGTAATAGAGATGGAGTTCACCAAGCACCTCTAATTATGTAACTGTTATTTCTTATGCTTCGTATAAATAGGAGTACAAGTAGGTCGTGTTGTAAAGCTTATTTTACGCACTCACGGAATTACGTAACTTTTCCATTTGTGCGTAAAATGCTTCTTACCACACACGTTACGTAATATACTATTACAGTTCACGCTTTTTATTAAAAGTTCTTGCTGGTGTTTAATATCCATCTCGCATAATGAGGTAAAGTATTGATGAATAGTGTATTCCTGATGATATTGAAGAGGCTGCAAAAAGAGCGACATTTGAATAATTTTTGAAAAAATTGGTTCAGCAGTATGATTTTGCATATGAAAACAGAACACAGAGCCAGATGCTGCAAATGCAATACGCATATATA
>CAJUYI010000292.1:92453-104164 GCA_910591695.1 Galerucella pusilla | reverse complement strand
AAAAAGTAATAAATAGCATGAAAACAATTTCACCAAAATGCAAATTAATCTGATCGAGAAGTAGGAATGTCACTTTTGACATTTCATTCATTACGAAGAAATTTAAATTATGTATTTTATTCGAAATTCGAATATTTCAATACGATCGCGCAAAAAATGGTATAAGCATTTCGAACGTTAAGGGTAATACCGGTCTCCAGCAAAATTGGAGGCTTCGCTACGCTCAGCGTGCTTGATATACTATTTATATTGTTCTGTTCGGTTCTCTTCATTGAAAAAATATAAATGAACTTTGTTCCTTTTGTGTAATGAATGAAGTACTTAATATATTATATAGGACCACTTAAATGTATGTATGGCTAGGACGTCGGTAAGTAATTTACTTACCGACGTCTGAACGGTAAGTAAATCACTTATCGACGTGTTAGACTTAGAAACCAGTAAACACAACCTACCGTCCTGACAATCGATGCTGTAAATAAACAAAAAAGATCGATCGCGCAAAAATAAACAAAAAAGATCAATCGCGCAAAAAAAATTATGGAAATAATAGTAAAAATTTGTCCGAACAAATTCAAGTAGATCACCAGCACTGCGAATACCAGCTTTGCATAGAATTTTAATATAGCATCGGTGGTTCAGTGGTATTATAGAATGCTCACCTTCCACGCTGGCGGCCTTGGTTCGATTCCCGGCCGAAGCATATGAATCGCTGCTTCGTAAACGAGAGAGAGACTCAGGAGAGAGCACACGCACGCAAGTGAGGCACATAACGAAGAAACGTAACACAACAACGTAACGTAACGGTCAGATCTTTTGCGTTGCGACTCCCGGTCGCTCAAACATAACCTGACGTAAAGAACTAAAGTTCCAAAAACCTTTTGGTTGTCGCGTCACCCGCCAAGCGTCAACATTTCTACATTAAACGTCCTGTATCTCAAAAAATTTCAAACAAATGTGCAGAATAAATTATCCTTTGAAAATGGATGGGTGAATGTTTTTAATCAATCCAATATTTTAAGAGTTAATGACCGAGATAGAATATCCGGTTAATTAAATAGCCCAAAAATCGTGGAGGGTGAGTTTTACCAAAGTTTACGGATATCAAAAGGTGCGAAATTTTATTCTTTACAATAATGGTCTCAATAACTTTTGCCATAAAGTGCGAAGTTCCCGAGATATCGACCAAAAACATTTTTTCAAGATTACGTCTGAAGCTCCACTGGAATCTGTCAGCATTTTGTGATTTTATGCTCAGTAAGTGATCCCAGGCCATATAAAAAAAATTGGATCCGAATAAATTTGGTGCGAGGTTAACCAAAAAAAATATAGGAAAACTGTCAAAGCCTTAGTAAGTACCTAATTACCCAAACAGGGATGCTTAAGAATCTGGGAAACTAATATCTAGAAACTAATATGCATGCATCAGAAAGAATCAAAAGGGGCTATATATCATGGTCAAAAGATGTATAATTTGGTGGATAAGGCTACAACCTAATCGCGATCAACTAGCTATGTTGAAACTTATCGTTCATAATTTTGAACATGCAACTCTTTGCTCGTATGAAATTATCTTGTTTCATCACTTAACAATTACTGTGAAGGTATAATATGGAGTGGAGGCTATTTCAACAAGCCATTTTCCTATTATTTTCGAATTTCAGTATAACTACGTCACTGCCTAACAAGTAAATAATATACAACATGAAGTGGACTGAGAGATGAAAACACGTTTTACAAATTCGGTTTTTGATTCGATAGCATTTAACAAATATATACAAGAACGTAGCATGATAAAAGCTGTTGAAAGTTAATAAAATAAATTTCGGACTGATGCTTAATTATCCGCATATATTGTCTTTGAATTCTAATAATAGTTGAAGTTACCAATTCAAATTATGTTTCTCATAATTTCAAATCGGCAATTTTTCTTACCTTTTTTATAGATTTGATATACCGCAAAGTTAGTGAACCTATGTGCAGAAAATGTGAACTCTACGATGAAAACAGAACTCATTAGTAACTTATATATGACGTGAAGTTCTGAATATTAGTTGTGTTAAATAGCTTGCCCGCTATACTTATATCGCAAAACTGAACCTGACCTTGGTATCGCAATATGTTTTGCCAAACAAACACTAAATACTTGGACAGCAATGAGAGCTTTAGACTTTTGGCATAATATACCAGGATTGAATCATTCAAAGCCTCTTGTACATCCCTGAAGAATGTCTCCAAACAAATGTTAGACTATAGCAGGCATGACCTACATTGTCTAACAGGCCACTGTCATCTGAATCATCATATGCTAAAACTTGGACTGTCGGAAGACTTGCCGTCTTGGTCTGGAAGATGATGAAACAGCATAAGTAGCCTATAATTTGTGCCTGCCCCGCCGCGGCTTGAATTAGGCATCTCACGTTTTGCAAGGTCTCTCTCTTGCCCTCGGACCTGAAATATCATTAACCAAATAAACTAATCGGCTTTATTAAGAAGCTGAATTTGTTTGGTGAAATATGAATACGTGTGAGCCACAATAGACTCTTGCGAGTCGCAGTGGAGGACCTTATAGACCCACTCACCACACACCTAACCCAACCTAACTATTCTTGAAAGCATATTTTAGCTGATCTCGAAATAGCAGATTCACTTAGCAATTGAAAAAAAAATACTTTGAGCTTATCAAGAATAATGCTAAAATATATTAAAGTGATATTTAAAGTAAAATTGCCCATTCGAATATTGTAAAATTGACCATTCGAATATTGTAAAAGTTATCTTTCATACCGGTTTTTAAAATATTGGTAAAAATGATCAACTTTGCGTATTTTATGAACTTTCAACTGTTAAAGATTGTCTTCCAGCTTTCTATTATTAAATCTAAGCAAGAAATGTACACTATTTATATCAAGTATACAATGAAATTGAACGCTCTGAATTATGTTCGTTTTTAGTCACATTTCACAACCGTTTTTATTGATTTTTTTTTCATTTTGAATCGAAGCTCAAATTTTAAAATTATTCTTAATTTAATTACAATTTATCAATGGATTAGACATTAGACCATGATTATGTTACTCCAATACACGTAATTTTGTATGAAAACCTCATTATACCAACTGGAAATCTGATTTATTATTTTTCAACCAGTTAAGCTGTAACATTTTCCAAAGTATTTGAATATTTAAATGTAAAAATTCGTTTAAAACGTTGCCTTACACCAATACAACTATCATGCAAACTCTGGGTGTCGAGAGCTCATACTACAACCGTTTTTAGGTGAATTGTCACACTTAGCTCATCTGTGTAACTTAGAATCATCATTATTTTTTGGAAAATGTAGCAATTCATCAATAAAATAGACAATCGCCAAAGAAACTTTGCCAGTTACATTTACAGTTACATATGTTTTAACCAATGCGTTATTTTTGACAATTCTTTCTGTGAAATGCTTATAGCGGTACCGGCAATATAACAGTTCCGTTATACTTGACATAATTTAGATAAATAAAATCAGTGATCCACGATTAAATTATCATTATTGTCAAACGGTTGAGAATTAGAGATATTTTAAGCCACTTATTCGATCAACGTTATACGTTATCGGTTATTCTGCTCATGCGCAATAGTGAAAAAATAACAGATCACCTTAATAAACGATAACGTACTCCGTTATTTACGTCGCAATAAACGAAACCTTATTAAGCGGTAAGGTTTTGACATATTTGTCAAGTGTATTATATGTTTATTTCGTTGAATTAAAAAAAATATGAAAAATTATTAGAAATGTATTGAAACTATGCACAAATAATTTTAAATAACATATTTCAATACTTTATTATATTTTGGGTCCCAAAATATACTATATATATCTTTGAATATTTTAACTTGTCAACGCCGATTTTTAACGTTAATTTTGCCTAATGTATGTTGAAAATTTCGAGAAGAATATAAAAAATATTAAAATCTTCTATTAGACCTTAGTCATTTCGACGTCTAATTATATTTTTTATATTAGTCATAATTAATGTCATGGATTAATGTATACAAATCAAATTAAACAAACAGAAAATTTAGGGTTAGTTACACCAAACAAAATAATGTTTAACGTGTAACGTCGTTCACAGGTTATGGCTTCAAAAACTATAATAATTAAAAATGTCATCCGCTATTTTAGAAATACTGCGCTTGCTCAGTTTAACGTTTAGCGTGTAACGTATGTCAAAATTTATGTGGCTTAAAATCTCTCTATTGCCAATAAAAGCTTCATTATTATTTATCTAATTCCGCTATCAAATTTGACACTTTAAGTCACTCCTTGACGTTATGTAACGTCACATTTTTCATAACCTTCATATATCAGTTATGAAAAGTAGTTATGTAAAAACTTTACGTAACTGTTTGAGTTTTAAAGAATAATTTATTAATCAGGTACTGTCAAAACTGACAATTATTTCATTATTTGAACTGACAATTACCGCATTATTTAATTCAATAGTATTTTAAGATTTATAAACATTGAAAACAACATTATTGAGGATACAGTTATTCAAAGTAAGTCAATTTTCTTGGTGAATACTTCATAGATAGTAACAATACTTCTAGCACCATTTGAATCCACTTTAATATTACCATTGTAATTGAAGATTTTTTTAAGTATTATAAAAGCGCGAAATTAGATAAAACGTTGTACGTAAACATGTTATGAAGAGAGCGACATTGTTCAACCCGCGTAATTTGCAAAACTCGCTGGCGCTCGTTTTGGCAAATATTACGCTTGTTGAACAATATCGCTCTTTTCATAACTAATTACGTAAATAACTATTAAAATTACTGTTGAGAATCATTGATTATATATTATACACCAAGGTGGTGAAGACTATTATTATATTGACCGAGCACCAAGATTATTTCGCGAGGGGTTTTGCCCCGAGCGGAACAAGGTGCGACGTTTATAAAAAATGTCTTCAACACCATCGTGTATATACAATAATTATATACAAGTTTTGTTGAACTTAATTCTCCAGAATTCTTAAAATATTTTAAATTGTCCATTATCGACCTTGGTTAATGATAGAAAGTTATTAACCACTAATAGAGAAATTCAACTTCTCAGTTGGCTAGAAGAAGCAATAATTGTCAACTTCACAGCTAGTAGTGCAAAATCATGATTTGTGTCTATTATTTCTGTTCCTTTGTATTGATTTGAAGGGGAGAATAAAAAAAAGGTGGATTTCATTCACACCAAACAAATATTCTCTTTAGAATGAACAGATCTTTGGTATCATCATCATTATCATCTTTGGTATTGTTTGTATCATTATTACGTTTAATCCATTGATAAGCATATATACGAATATATTTATTTAATAATTGTATTTTTTATTACCTACTATTCAAATATTTATGATTCGACGAAATAGTTATAATTGACATTTTCTGTACTATTATTTAACGAAGGAATCAGAAAGATATAGAATAGAAAATTCGGAATTGTATGTGGCATTCCAATATATTAACTTTTTGGCATGTATGATGTGTGTGAGGAAAAAATCCATAGACGGGATAGATAATATGAAAATATTGACGTTTTAAATGACCAATGACCAGCGCTGTCGAGGCACGTTAAGCAAAAATAAAAAAAAAAATAAAAAAAAATTAATAATCAAAATAACTTTTCTTTGAATAAGAAATTTAAGGTGGATTCATGGAACATCAACTAAACTAAAACTAATTTCAGGTTAAGATTGAATTTAAACTGGGAATGCTTAGATGTTTATGCAACATATATATTAAGTAATTAATAAACCAACTCGACATGCGTAGTCTTCATTTGTCAAAACTTTCAATAGTAATCTTGCTGTCAGATAACTGAATTTGAGTATTGAACGTAAAGCAACTTGTTTATGGAAAATATTGTGTAAACTATAGAAAAGTTCAAAACAAGATCATGTGAACAATAACTGGACACAAATCACCAGTTGGTGATCTGTGGTAATTGCTTTACGCATGCGTTGTTTAGAATTCATGGAAGAAATTAATTTCTCAGTTGGAAGCTGTCCATCTTCCTTAAAGTGGATTCATGCAACATCAAACTAAAACTAATTTAAGATAAGGATTAAATTTAAAACGAGAATAGTCAGCTGTTCATGCGCAGTCTTTTCAATCATTAGTCAAAACTTTCAATAGTGATCAATCTGTCAGAGAGCTGCAGATAATATTGAAAGTAAATCAACTTGTTTACAGAAAAAATTGTGAACTATAAAACTTTTCTTAAACATGTAATACAAGCTCATGTAAATGATCATTTAACAAAAATCACCAGTATGTGATCTGGGGTCAGGGCTAGAGACGCATGCGTTGTGGCGAATTCATAGAAGAAAGTTGGCCATCTTTCGTAGTTTTAATTTAAATCTCATTTTATTAGTTCTTTTACCTGAACATCTACATAACATTACATAGTTTTATCTTCTTAGCTTTAGTTTAAAATTGATCTAAGTTTTGATAAATCCACCTTTTGTATTTTAGATGACATTTTTATCATTTTATTTAATAAATTCTATCTACATGATTTTATTTTAACAGTGCACAAAATAATTGTTTATTTAGAAACTAACAAACTAGATAACCAACGATAAAAAACTGAATGGAATAAATTGAAATAATGAGCAATAACAGTGCGACCAATCGAAGGCACATGATGTGTATATGACAGCCAACGCAGCGTGGTGTTTGTGGAGGTGATTGTGTACGCAAATATAGTGGATCCAGGAAAAATCATTAACAGTTTACACGCAGTAGTGTACGTTGCCTGGATAATTAGGCAAAAAATAATTTGTTAGTCTCAAAGCTAAGGAGTGAGTGCACATTTCAAATTAAATGGATTGACATAAGTAGGTATTTTTGAGTGACATTCACTGAGACCTGGAAGATCTATTGACAACGCACATTGCAAATTTTTGTTGCATGTATGAAATCCGGTAAAATAAGTATTTTCATCACGGTTGAATTTGAATGAATTTTGCGGCAAGATTCTAAATATTTGCATAAGTGAATCGAAGTTTGACCGTGACAAGTATAGTTATTTATGTACTAAGGCAGTAAAGTGATTCTTTATCGGACTATAGAGTACATGCATATTTTATATGTTGCTTAGATATTAATAAGAATAAGAATAAGAACGTAAACAAATCGAGTGACGTCAACGGATGGGGCAGCCATCTTTATGACGTAAAGTGCGTTTTGGCGGACTTTCAAATTTTATGATTTTTGAAGTCGTTTGAAAAGTAGAGTTTATATTTTTTTGAAAAAATAGGCATGCAAAGTGTTAGCAGACCTGATAAAGCGTCAATTCCCACCAATAGCAAAATTTATGCTTGTACCTTATTATGAGAGGAGCGAAGCGAGGCGAATAACAGGCGAGTCCGATAATAACACTTTACTGTACTGACGTGGTGCATACAAAATTTTATCGCTAACTGCGCTCAGAATTCAGAATATAAAAAACTGAGGTATATTCCATTGCATTTTATTATGACAAAGAAAACAGCACATATTAGAAAAAATCTACTTATTATTTGTTATATTTAAACTGAAGGTACAACCTGAAGCATCATAAAAGTTCATTCCTAAAGTCAAAGGAGTTCCAACAATAATTTGTTATAAATAAATCGCAAGAAAACTATTATCGATCCGTAATAGGTAAAATCGTGACACTGATAGATGATGATTTTCCAGTAATGTCAAAGTCAAAATACCTGCCGCATTTTACTTTACCTGTCGCAAATGCGAAGGTAAACTGTTTGCTTACTTCCGGAAATCAATCTGATAATTGACGGCTTTACTGACGGTTGGCGATAAACTAATATACTATTTTCTACTCATAAACTTCAATAAAAAATCTACAGTATTATTAGTTGCCAACATTTTTCTGGTAACTTATGGTTGAGTCAGACTATTAGAGCTTTACATATTTTTGGCGAATACCACATTCACTTAACAGTATTTCTGTAAGATGTCAGACTTATGCCTATCTAACAGTTCTTGAATGACTTATCCACCTATGGAAAATTGACGAAAACAAACCGTCTTTAGTGTAATAAAATTAAATATCACGGAATGTACTGGGAAATTGTAATAAATTCACCTTTTAATGCATAGCTTATTGAACATCTCAGTCTGTAAATTGTTAAACTTTAAACATTTGTAATACCTAAATACGGTAGTGAGAAGCAATTTTTCGTTACTTCAATCTAGTTTTACCCTGTCCCCATTTTAAGGCAAATTCAGAGAAATCAACATTTATATTATTAAAATCAATCCTATAAAACTAATCTTACATTACAGCGTTTTTGCAGCAACTTCATTGCAGGCAATATAAATTGAAAATTAGCAACATATTTACATTTTTCAAGCCAATGAAGGCTAACAATTTCTTTGAAAAGTCTGTAATGTAAGACTGGTATAACATTTGTCTAGCGATCTCAAGAAACGGAAGCACATATAAGAAAGTCGACGAGCTGGAGAAATTGAATGAATTCGGCTGGATCTTTTGTACAACTATATGAATACTTGTCTGTTAAAAAGTATTGCAATGCCACATACTTATTAGGTCTGAAGGAATTCGATGAAATAGCCGACTTAAATTTACATTTAGACTACTTATTATAAAATACATAAAATCAGTTCCATCGTAACATTTTAAAATAAAAATAGTTCGTACTTTGATAGACACTGTTAACTCACTATGATGCGCTAAAATTTGATATAAACAAATTATTTATTGATTGTATTAACTAAAACAGTAGTATAGTTCTCGAGAAATTCATTTTTGGATAATTTATTTCATAATATCAGTCGTCTGAAGATAGTTCATGTAATATGAGAAATGGGACAGTATTTAAAGTTTTTAAGAAGTGATAATATAGTTGCTAAAAATAGGATGCAGACGTACCTTTCGTAGCGGAAATGTGTCTTACGTCTTTTTCTAATGTCCCACTGACAGTTCTCGTCAGGTCTGTATTTTGTTGGTTACGGTCAATTATTATTTATGGAAAGTACATATTAATGTTATTGTTATATTTATTGGAATAATACAAAAATATGCCTAGATACAGGGAAAAACATCAGCATTTTAAGAGTTCTCCAATTTTTTCAGTTACAAAAGGAAGCTGGTAATCATTAATTCCATGGCCTTTCCGAATTTGGCTGAATACGATCCTGGTGATTTTATTTAATCAAATTTAAGGTTAGATATAATGTCAAAATAGCAAATGAAATAAATGACATACCGAAAACCACGATATACGTCACAAACGATGACGCACACCAAGAAGGCTATTCAGTGTACTATACGTTGGACCTGTATTGAATGGGAATCGGGAACTGTCTGGAAAAGGAGAGAAGTATGGAAAGCAGGACAATTGACATTAGTTGGTTAGTTTTGAATTATAAGAGATTTGAGTTCTGTGATATAAAAGTGAGACGTGTATAGTATTGTGTTGTTAAAGTTAAAGTTGAGGTAATAAATAATGTTAAGAAAATAACAGGAGTAACAATAGTGAAAGCTGAGGGATATAAAAAGTAATTATATGTTAATGGTTAATACTAGATTAACTGTACAGGACAAATATATGGATACTTCTGGACCCCCAGCATGGTTTTTAAAAATGGAAAAAGAGATATGTAGAAAGGAGGAAAAAAATTAGGAAAGATGTAGAGAGGAGGAAGAGAAGGAGAAGGAAATATCTAGAAAAGAGAAGGAAGAAGAGGAGAAAAGATATTGAAAGGAGGAAGAACATAAGGAAAGACCTAGAAAGGAGGAAGAATATAAGGAAAGACCTAGAAAGGAGGAAGAAGAGAAGGAAATACGTTGGAAGAAGAGGAGAAAAGACGGAGAAACGAGAAAGAAGAAAACAAGATGAAGGAAGGAGGAGGAAGAAGAAGAGATAAAAAAATCGTCGACATTAGATGAAAAGAAGCAGATGTAGAAATTATGAATGACCAAACACAAATTCAACAAGCATTAAAGCTCACTAATCTAGTAGAAAAACAACCAGAGAATTTAAAATTCAATTTTAAGAAACAATAAAACTTAAAAATTTAATCGGAATAACAAGAAAATTCAAGATTAGAAGTGGAATAGTTAATTTAGAAAGAAGAATTCGTACCGAAGCTACAGTAATAAATATCAAAATTGAAGGCACGATCTCATCCTCTTCTATGACCGAACCTTACCTAATTCCAAGTACAGTTTATCAAAGTCAATCTAGCAAGACCCTGAAACCAACCACATGTGATGGCCAAACTGCATGGGAAACATCGACTCCAATTTGAAGCTGCGTCCAGAGCCAATGGTTGGAGCCAGAGCCAATGGTTGGACTGAGACACAGATGGCATCTTCATTAATAATGTCGTTTCGTGGGCAGGCAGCAAACGTTTTGAAGTTTCGGGTTTTTATATTAAATTGACCGCAATTTTAACCTAGTTTTCGACATATTTTTAAAAGGAGAAATTCTTAACAACACTTTTAATAATAATTTTATGTAAAAACTTCTCTATACCCTTTTCATATATTATGAATTATCTACAGAACTTACTCAGTTGGAAGACCCAATATCCATCGGTTTAAAATTGCCCAAAGAGAAACACCCGAGATTCCGAAATTACTATCTTTACTACTACGTCACACGTAACGACCACCTCTTCAACCAGACCTGAATCTATTGGACCAATTTACATGTCTCAATTAGAGGCGGTCTCAGTCTGCAGTCTTCAGTAGTGATATCGGCATCGCCCTCTTTTACTGTTTGTTCATTCCTTATTTGTCCTCATCTTTTTTCTCCTCTCTTTCCTTCGCTTTTTCGTCGGTGTCGAGGTTAAGGCACTCTTCAAAAAAATTTTGCATAGAATTGTAAACGTGTTCTATCACGCCTTCTAGTTGATGCCCTTCGTCGGCATAACTCTGAAACATAGTAACGGTATAAATCAAATAGTTATTTATACAACTTGAGATACAATAGTACCTATATTACACACCGAGGTGAGAAGAGTTCCATTACTGTCGAGAGATTAGTTAGCTATTAACTCGAGACAGGAATGAAACTTCCTACCGAGGCTTGTATACTATTTTGTCCACGACCACCTAATAATAAGTCAATATTTTACCTCCTAACTAAAGGTATATGGTACCCATATATCAACTGTCGTGAATTATGGTTCATAATACACTGTAGTGTATTATGGTTCATAATTCACGACTAGAGATGGGGGTACAATATGGAATAAACTATTAAATCTGTGTATTTTGTTCAGGAAATTTGTTTATGACATATATCGTATCTATAAAATATTGTAATTTTTAGTATTGATACTTTTCATAACGATATTTTCTAATATTAAGTATTTTAAAACAATATATTTATAACGGTACGTTGTATTGATACTTTCTACAGTATCGCCCATCTCTATATATGTCAAATTATTTGAAGTAGCTGCCACAACATTTTGAGGTTAGTAATATGCCAAATCGCTACTGACTTTTATTTATCAATAAATAAATTAAGTGTCGTGGACAAAGTATAGGATTCTACTCGCAATTTATGGCCATAATTTACTTGGGTGACTTGCGCCCCTCGCCTGCGGCTCGTGACGCAAACGTCACCCATCGTGAATTATGGCTATCATAAATTGCTCGTTTAATAATATACTAT
>CAJUYI010000292.1:80115-90925 GCA_910591695.1 Galerucella pusilla | reverse complement strand
CCTTGTAAATAGATTATAATTTTATTGTTAAGTTTCCGTATAATTTAGTATTAAGGCACTGTATAAATAGAAAGTTTCTCATTATACCTCCAACGTTTGATAAAGCTACTGTGTTAGCGAAACGCGTCACTTTATGTTTAATTACAATGTAGATTTTACAAAATAAAATTGTTTGATTTCATAACTTACTATGGATCTACATCAAGTAAAAGCCTCATCTATTCAATTTTTGAAATTTTAATGCCAGCAATTTCATAAAAGTTTCACTTTCATTATAATATTATATATGTTTTAGTCAGTGTGTACTTACCCGTAAATATTAAATAATAATTCTTGTTAGTCTAAAGACCACTAACAAAAAAATAATGTTCTTATATAGGTACACAATCAAAAGTTGGTCTTAAATTGATATACCCAGCTTAAAAGGTTTATAAAACTGAACTTTTTATTTTATATTATTAGTATTCGCTATGTGCGTACCTACTGTCGCCCCCTCGCGGCTTAAAAACGCAAGTTACGTCGGAGGCATTTACACGTAAAGCTTATGGAAGCAACAATTATTATGAAGATAGGGAGCCTTTTAACTTTTACAATGTAAATAATTTGAAAATATAAGTGCCTAATGACATAATGTTCAGTATTTTATGAGCGACTGGGTAAGTAATCGTTTTTAAAATGTATTTTTTTTATGTTAAGTGTAGCTTTGTAGGTTAGAATCAACGGAGATAAACGTTGCCCAAAATGATTAATAAAAATCGATTATTCCATTTGACATTTCAAGTGACATGAGCTGCTTCTTTATATGTGTATCAATTGCACACAAATCTTCTTGATGATTTATCTGATGATTTATAATAAATGTATTTATGAAAAAATAAACAAAATACATAAAATTGATAGAGAAAACATGACTTATAGAATACTGTATCAGTGTATACTGTATTTTGAAGTGAGGTTAAGACACTCACTTTACTCTTTTTACAGCTGAAATCCATTTTTTCCTTTGTACCAACTTGTGTTGCGCAGTAGGAAACTTGTAATATTTCACATCACTGTTATTCCATCCTGTATTTTCCCAATTAACAACACAACAACTGTCGTGCCCTATTTCCCTCTTTTTTTACATACAATATACCACATCAGCCTCCGACCGAATTGCGGAAATTCACCACTGCGCGCGCTGGGATAGTTTCGCCTATCCCCTCCAACGGTCGACACACAGCGAATAGAGACACCAAAGCAAAATAAAAGCACCTTTCTCCAAAATAAACACTTATGTATACCAAAATCCACGGTCTACAATGTATTAAATCGAATTTGTTTGCCCTGTGTCGCCATATTGAATTTTATTTGACAGGTCACTGGATTGCCTAATAAGCTCGGAAAAATAAGAAGCTGAAACATCAAAGAAAGACTATCGACAGCTGCACATTTAAATTTAAATTTAAACTCGTGACGTATCTGCATTACAAGTTGCATACTTTGAGTAATTTTTTTTTTAAATTTTTGTCTGTTAACCTTCGGACCTAATTTAAAATTTTAGCAATTCTACTTTTGAATATCTCATTTGCCGCTTATTAATATTACCTATTGAAACATGGAGTCAGGATTTGATTGTGTTTGTGTGTGGGAAGAAAATGGCTGGGAAACAGGTCCATAAGTCTCAGAATTTTGTCATAATCTCACTTGAATATCAATTTTTAGATCTTTGATAAAATTTAAGAGTATATTTATTGAAAGTTTACCGGGTCTGTTTGAAATTGAACGTCCTATTCAAGTTTGGTTGAGTCTCCAATTTAAACAGTGAATTTTTGAAAGTGGGTCTGTGAATTTTAACAGACCAATTTTATAAAATCTACTGTTTTAGCTTGAACCTCTCTAACGTGTATTGACCAATAAATTATAAAATTCCGAAATTCCGTCCTATTGAAGTATAGTTCTTTTCACGAAACTGACCTGACCTGAGATGGGATGACATGCAATGAAGTCATAGAAGTATCAGCCGTGACAGGGTCGTATTTATTTCGTTATTTGGTTGGCGAATAATAAACTATTATCTGAAAACTCTATAAGACTTCTGGGTCATTCTTTACTTAGTACTTTTTCTTTCCCATCAGGTATAGTGCAGCACTGCACGGTAAATCCAAAAAGTTTTATTGTTTTGATTGCATCTCAAGCTCAAGTCAAGTCAAGTCAGTTCCTCAGATCGTGGAAAGAACTATACCTGAAATGAAATAGTACAATCACAGCTCCTACAAGGTAAGAAATAGACTTACTGACGCTCTCTGATTTACTATTTCGATATCATAGATTAGATTAGGTTAGGTTATTTCATACCTTCAAATGGAACTTTTTTTTTTTTTTTTTTTAGCTTTAGGGCTTTACCCATGCAGCCAGAAACTATTTAAGTAATGAAGAATGGCGCAGTAAGTCAGTAAGTCTGAGTGTACTAAAGGTCTACAAATAATGTATTAATTGTGGGAAAACAAACAAAAAAAAACACAGACAAAAAAAAATTAGGTATATAATTAATATTTCTAAGGGTAATAGTAAGTATTCACATACTTGTAATTAAATTACCTAGCAAAGAGGAAAATACGGGGACTACACACTTCTCGCCCAGGGGTCGTTCAGGGCGTTTTTATATAAAACATCACAGGTAGACCTCGAATAGGTAGGTATATATACAATAGGCAAATGGAACTTAAGGTGAAACACTGAAAATGTAGAGGTGAGACTTTATCGGTATATCTTTTCCTAACGCTACCCTTTACTCATGACAAATTATGGTGATCTTGATTGATTATTATCAATGGTTTTGACCCAAACAATAAAAATTATAAATACGATGATACTACAAAATTTAATTACATTATAGAACTAAGGAGGTCTTCTTTAATAATGTTGTTATTATTTAAAAGAATATCCTGAATTTTAATGCTCACTTGATATCGATAGAGCACCCTCGCCTCAGTGAGGGCACTGGCAAGCATCACCCCATGTTGATAGGGCGCTGTGAGATCGGCCATGCCATGAATAAGGAAGAAGGATTTCTTGGGAATATTTCGAGCTCGCTGGGTTGCATCAGCCTCCACATATCCCTTGTAATTTTCATTTGGTAAGCCCATAATTCGTTCCGTAAAAGCAGCATCTAAAAATTTTAAAAATATACCAATTGAAGCTGTATACAAATTTGGTTATTCCATTAATTCTGTGGATTTGGAAACCCCCACTTCATGTACAAAGACTTTACAGAAGTTGTGAGAAGTTATTATTCAAGTGAAAACCACGGAAGTCATAATTCTAAGATTATATCTTGAAACCGTATTTCCAGAAACAGAACTGGAAAATGCTGTTTTATATGTTGTGAAAAAATATGGATATATAAAAACTTTAAATATTCTAAATGGGTCTACTTACTGTAAAAAAGCCAATCTGCTATAGGACTAACCGATATACCACACTTGTAGACCTTTTGTTGGTTGCCCAGACCAAGAACCATGGCCGTGACATATCCACCATACCCCCAACCCCAAATTCCCACACGTGTTTTGTCCAAGTATTTATGCTTCTCTAACAAATGCTCCAATACTGTCACCTACAACAGAATAAACAAGTTGATATAGATTCAAGGCATGTAAAGTTGAAACGTGGTCGAGGGCGAGATAAGCTTCTTTTGGGTTCCAAACAATATGTTGTTGGTTACGTGATAATTATGTGCTGACTAACATCCGTCATTATTTGTATCATCAAGTCAGACTTGCGAAACTTGACGAATAGCTCGAGCTTCGATTTTGTATAGATTGGATTATTATTATTGATATTTGATACAGTTTTGACGAAACTTTGAAGGATATTATAAATCAGGTATAAATACATTATAAAACTATTGTTACAAACGCTTTCAGCAGCTTATAAAATGATTTTCTTGAAGCAGCAGATTTCAATGCCATTGAAAATTGTGGAAGCTTCTATAGAATAGCTGATGAATATTTTAGATTTAGTTAGATTTATTACTTGTTATCTTGGTCAGACTTTTCAAAATGTAACCCTGCACTGAGAAGAGACATTCGTCTGGGAAGTTATTTTCACTTGCAATATTTTAATATTCGCCTAAATCAAGTTCGACATGCCTTTCTTCAAGCTATTATCTTTTTCTCAACTTTTGATGATAAAACAATGAGATTGTTAGGTAATAGTTTATGACAAAGATATAGCAAAACCAGCGAATTAATTCGTGATTAATCTCTTGACTTTTGATGATAAAACAATGAGATTGTTAGGTAATTGTTTATGAAAAAGATATAGCAAAACCAGCAAATTAATTAGTGATTAATCTGGAATGGCCAATTAGTTCTGTATTCCATTTTTTTTCTAAAATAAAATCTTTGACTTCAATAGAATTATTTTAAATCAATATTTCAGCGATCCTTGGAGTTCATTCCTATTGGATGAATTGATAAATATTGCATGACCACAAATACTATTTATATTTACCTGATCTTGGACCTCTATACCACCTATTTGGTGATATATTGAACGGTCTGTTTGACCTCTAGCACCTCTGACGTCAAGTTTAATGTAAACTACGTCACAGTGACTCGACATGTATGTTCCCCAGTCAACCTGGAATTCTTCTGTCACTGATTTGCTGCCTGGTCTACCATTACTACACAAAAAATACTTGGTGTCATTTTAATACATTGAAAACTAATTTGGAACACACTAACTTGAAGTTACTTTATACAACTCTAAAATGACTTTACTGGAAAAAATGTTAATCAATTTCAAATGTATTGGCGTGTATAATTGTTGTAAAATCCTTCTGTAAGATGTAAGACTAACTAACGAAACCACTTAAAAATAAGTGATCTAACGATTCTACTCAGCTTTGTACCTGAGAAAAATTCAATAGATCTATCAATCAAGATAGTTATCCTATATTTATGACTAAATAACGATCCACCTTCCTACTTTCTTACAGCAATACTTTCAACAATTTACAATAATACTTACACTTCTACTAATACCGGATAGGCAGCATCTCTAAGTTCTTCCCTCCAAGAAGGCGGCAGCAAGAGCTGAACCTGCGCTCTACTACCTTGTGGCAAAGGCACCTCTAAAGATTTCTTTTTGGGCATTGCATATTTTTCAAGTAGCGGCCATTTGATAGGCCGACTATCATATAATATTTTCAGGAGTCTGTGGGAGCTGGCGTTGTGCACAGCAGCCAATGGAAGCCCTGGTCCTTCACAGTGGAGGACGTAGAATGAGGAGTTGGAGTCATCTAAACGGGGACTCACCTATAATGAATAACTTTGTTACGTTCAGCTAATAAACAATTGCTTTTTTATGCACCGGATAGGCACTCAGCAATATTACAGGAATTACTTATACAGTGTGTCCAAGAGGTATGATGAATATTTCCACTAAGTTCAGAGAGTAATAATAATCTAGTTAACTGTTTTTAAATATTTGTCTTGTTCTACTGTTGTGTTGACATTTTTTTCTTGGTTTGTTATTACTATTTGTTATACAGGTATTTATGGATAATTTTGTTCAAAAATAAATATCCGATTGGCAATATTTTATCATTTTACTAATCCTAGCGTTCCTTCCTGTATGCATTTATTATAATTATATACAAAATAAATTATATGTAGAAAAGGCTTTAACCTGAGCACTGAAATGTGTGCAGTTCCGGTAAAGATAGCGACTACTCCAAAGGACGTCCCCCAGGTCGCATGTGATGCAATGCGACTCGAGCCGACGGGGGTCGTCTGTGCTGGGGTCGCGGACAACGTACAAATGTCGCTGACCAGGACGATTTTCTTCCGACGCCAAATAATAGCTGTAACAGAGAAAATGTAACTTATCATTTATATAGTGAGCAGGATTCGTACTTGTTTATTTTAAAAAATGTAGGGAATATGTCACGAGAATTGTTTAGAGTGAATTTTTTATGGAAATACGAGTAATTACTGTTATTGCATTCAATACGAATATAAATATAATATTTTTCTACGACCGTGCGTTTTAACCCACTTTCCCGCACGCATTTTAGTTTTGAAAGTGTCACTTTCCCGCGGAAAAGCAAAATTATGCAAATTCTGACCTTATTAGATAGTTTCTTAATTCGTAAGTTATAACTATTGTTACAACAGGTAAATAAATATTTACGAAATATATCAAATAAAATCTACATCTTTTTTAGCTTTTTGTTGCATTTTTAATTTTTTGAAAATATAAAATAATGAAGATATTTTGATAGAACCCTGTACATTCTTTAAAGTAGTGTCACAAAACAACTATCAAACCACTCGGGTTTGATATGAGAAAAGTATATTGAATAAAATTCTTCCATCTACAAATCACTTAAAACCGTTGCCGTCACCTTCATCATCCTCTTTATGTGACCTGCAACCGATGCCATCCTCATCGACGTCATCTACTTACCAGTAAACACCAAATAGCTCCACTAGAACGGCAATTTTAAGTAATTCACAGAATGCAACAAAAATTGTGTTTTTGATATTAAAATTTATAATAATTAATAGTTTTTGGTTAAAGTTTTGTACATGTATGTTGAAATGAAATAACTTTTGAAAAATGGGTTTCATTTTTTGTATGTACGGTCGTATGAAAAATAATGTTCCTAACTCATGCGTGAAGTGTCTTTCCCGCCCTTGACCTCTTGCCCGAACTCCGCTCTGCGTCGTTCGGGTCAACTACAGTCGCGTGCGTGAATGTATCACTTTCCAGACTTGTTAGGAAAATAACTATTATAGTTCTTAATTGTTCATTGGGTGTAGAAAAAATAGCTTATGCAACTTTAATGTAATGGTTATTAATACACTCTAAGGCGAGTTTCGTATCCCGGGTAATGCTGATTTCTTGTTTTATCATATTAAAAAAATTGTAACATTGTTTTGGTAAAAAAATAAAAAAGTATCATTGATTTTATCATGGAAGGAATATGTATTCCGAAAAATCTACTTTTTTAATATCTTGAGCAAACAAATTTGTTTTTTCACTACTAGCTGTGAAGTTGACAATTATTGCTTTCTCTAGCCAACTGAGAAGTCGAATTTCTCTATTAGTGGCTAATATTTTTTTTATTGTTAACCTATGTCAGTAATGGACAAATTCAAATGTTTTGGAAATACTGTAGCTTAACAAAAACATAATTTTGTATACCCCGAAGATTGTCTTTAACATATTATCTGCTAGAAATTACGCATCCAGATGAAATTATTTGAATAAAAATGCCATTAGTTTGAAATTCACGCTGAACCAAAAATGACTGATGACATAACGAGTACATTCATAACATATCGGAAACTGACAGTGTAATTGTCAGTCAGACGATGCGGTAAACGTTTCTCTTGGTGCGTTTGTGAATTATTTTCAATTTTTGTCTAAATTTGGCTAGTAGTGGGAAATATTGTATAGGGAGGGAAGTACGCATGGCGTAACACGCTTTGACCAATCAGAGACCGCCATTCAGCGTGCGGCTCGTGCGGCGGACTTCAAGCGTTGTTCTAATAAATAAACCTGTTACCTACTTGCTACATATTGTACAATTATTGTTTTCAATTTTATGTTCTATTTTACTTATATTTTCATTTGATTTTTATTAAGAGAAGATGCGCCAAATAATGAGTTTAGTCATTTCTATAAAACAAAGATATTATGTTGTGAAATTTTTGTTTTAAATTTAATTACATTTTATGTTATATTTTTAATATGACTTTCCTTTTTAAATGCAAAAACTAGTGGATTTTTAAGGAAGAAGTCCTTGGTAATTAATCCAAATAATGAGTCTGATTATTTAAGTGGTTTAATATTTAGTTTATTTCAAGTTAAATGACAATAACAATAAAAAAATTGTAATTAAATATGTTTGTATTACTCTGCCCAGAGGTGATGGACAATATGTATAATGCCCGGTCAATTTAATTATTTAAATAATTATTATCAAATTGCACTCTCATATTGCGCATTTTTCATAATGACCGGGCACTATGTATACTGCCCAATTTATCACTTGGTCCATAACATATACACCAAGGTGGTGAAGACATTCATAAGCCCAGCACCTTATTTCGCTCGGGACGAAGCCACTCGCGGGATAATTTTAGTGCTCGTTCAATAATAATAGTCTCTACCAACTCGGTGTATACTATTTTCCAATACCAGCTGTGAAGTTGACAATTATTGCTTCTTCTAACCAACTGAGAAGTTAAATTTTTGTATTAGTGGTTAATAATTTTTCCTAATTATTAATCCAGGTCAATAATGGACACATTCAAATATTTTGAGAATTCAGGGATAGTAGTTCAACAAAAACTGGTGCAACATAATTTCGTATAGCCATGAGATTGTCTTTAACATATTACTGCTTGAAATTACCGAATAAGATAAAATTATTTGAATAAAACTGCTTCTCGTGGTGCGTTTGTGATCGCTGTGTTGTAGAGTGTGAAAAATATATTAAATGTTTTATGAACGCTCACTCTGTACCCAAGTATAACGTACACTCAAGGTGTTGCACATCATGCATACAATTGGCATGTATGGGGAGAGACTCATCCCTCATACTCTGTTTGTTGACGTTCAGGTAACGAGTCTAGAGATGGTCGTTTTTACCATGGCAATTTTTTAGATAACAAGTGTGCCGACTATGCCTTCTGACCGTACGACAACGTCACTTGGTATTTTAGAGAGTGAGACGACATTATGATAATACTCACATAAGATGGCTCACAGTATCCCAAAAAAGTATTCTCGAGACTTCGTGCCTGCCATGACTTAAAACTGCAATGCGTTGTTGCGTGACAGTCACGTGTTTGATGTGAGTGTACATTTCGCGACTTCCTTCTTGTACTGCCGCTAGTAACAAATAACTGTCACCGTCTGGAGAAAAAACAGGATGTTCTTGGATCTCAATCCAGGATTGGTCTCCAGCCCTCTCTGTGTGAGTCTGAAAAAAAAGTAACATTGTATTTTTGTAGAATGGGATTATATTTCTTTTCAAGGATTCCTTGTGTCGGCATAATAAACAATTAAAAATTAAGTTTCATAAAATGTTTGTGTTGCTTATCTGAATTTTGGACCAACATTATTTTTCATTAGCTCAGTTTGATTTGTAATCTAATAAGCTCAAAAGATAGACATGTTTTATTGTTAAGAGAAATTGCTGTAATTTAATGAGCGGTTATGCAATATATTGAAATCTTTCAAATCACACAAATTTTATAATAATTTCCATTAATTTGAGTCCAGCACTGTCTGTCCATAATAAACTCAAGTACCTTTCCCACAAAAACAAAAACTCCATTGACTAAACTAGGTCATACATTCATCAAAAAGTCAAATTCAAAATATTTTCAGGCTTGTAAACTTGTGAAAAGCTCCATATATGCTTTTTGGTGCAAAAACTGCTTGAAAATACCAAATGACGATCTATATTCATATCTAGGATAACATCTCTTGAGATGGTTAAAACTTTTCAAAGAAAGACCAGGTCAAACCACAGCTTTCACATAAATATGGAACACATTAATAAAATCGATGAAAAATTTGATGAATACTGTTTACCATTGAATATACATCACAAAACTGACCAGCTGTCCAATGTATTTGCCTGTATGGCCATATTATAGGTAACGTGATCTAGATTGTCTTATTGGAACTTTAGTTCTTTACGCCAGGTTATGTTTGAGCGACCAGGGGTCGCGACGCAAAAGATCTGACCGTTACGCGTTACGTTACGCTACGTTATGTTACATTGCTTCGTTATGTGCATTGCTTTTGCGTGCTTGTGCCTCCTTAGTCTCTCTCTCGTTTACGAAGCAGCGATTCATAATAATAAATATGCTCCTACCCGGATTCGAACCCGGGCCGCCCGCGTGCGATGCGAGCATTCCAACCACTGAACGTCCGATGCTATATTGAAATTCTATGCAAAGCTGGTATTCGCAGTGCTAGTGATCTACTAGAATTTGTTCGGATAAATTTTTACTATTATTTCCATAATTTTTTTTGCGTGATTAAGGGGTCTAGCTACTTTTCGAAATACAAGGTGTTGAAATTTTGAAAACTTGAATGTTTTAATTCGATCACTTTAAAATGTATGGATAAATTGATTTAACATTTGGCAGGTAGTTTTTAAATGTAAAAGGGCATATTTTGAAAGAAATTGTAGTTTGTGCAACTAGTGTGGATATGATGGCCATATCGCACGAGGACGAAGATGGAGCATGACGCCGTAGGCAGAGTGCTCAATGGTTCAAGTGCGATATGGACAATCCACACGAGTCGAGCAGCATATTTTTTCTACGACCCACTTAGGAAAAAATCTAAAAAATAAAAATACGTCTACCTGTTGTCGTTATTTATATCAAGCAGAATGATTATTTAAAAATAAAATTAACAATAAAAAAAAATTCCTCGCGGGGAATCGAACCCGGGTCTACCGCGTGAGAGTCTGGTGTGCTTACTACTCAACCACCAAAGAATATGCAAATTGTTTATCTATAACGTCAGATGTATTACATAACTTTTGCTTAAAAGGAACTAAAGTTCCTACCGTGTGTCCCGCGACACGTTCTACCTTTTTTTAAATTAAAGATAGGTTGGGTTATAACGTATGTGGAATTATTTGATGATCTGAATTGAATATTCCAACTTCTGCTCTTGTGTGTTCTCTGTAGCAACTTTTCACAAATTTATTTGCATATTTCATGGCCGTGGCGGACGCGAGTTAAATTCGTTAATTCTTAATTATTAAATATATAAATTACGAATA
>CAJUYI010000292.1:54983-71071 GCA_910591695.1 Galerucella pusilla | reverse complement strand
TATGTTCATCCTTAACGAAACACGGTTATTTTCAAATTGCAGAATTGGTAATTTATGCGCCTCTCAATTATTCAGTACTTTATATACTGCTGGCTTGCGAATATCTTTCTTTATTTCTGTGGAAACTATTTTATCTTCTCTTGTAGGCTGAGCTTTATTCTGACAAGTTTTTGACCTCGTTATCGCTAAAACGTGAGCATTGTCAATGTACAAGTCTTTTAATTCATTTACGGATATCCTTGAAATGCTGAATTTGAATTTCCTTTCAAATATTGTATTTCGAAGTTGTATTCTTCTAGGTCTAGTCTAATTCTTGTAAGTTTCGAAGTTGGTTCTGTCATCGAAAAAAGATGTGTTAACGGCTTATGATCCGTTTTCACAATAAAATGTGGAGAGCCATATAAATAACACTTAAAATGATTAATTCCCCAATGGATAGCTAACAGTTCTTTCATGATTATAGGTTTATTTAATTCGCTTTTCTTAAAACTTCGCGATGCATAAGCTATAGGTAGATCTATACCTTCGTATTCCTGGCTAAGTATTGCAGAACACGCAATATTTGAAGCATCTGTTGTCAATATAAATTTTTTATTGAAATCTGGATATTTCAGAATAGGCGGCTGAATTAATGCCGATTTTAGTATTTGGAATGATTTTTCGCAGTCTTCTGACCACTCGAATTTTACATTTTTCCTAGATAATTTATTGAGAGGTATGCATATTTCAGCGAAATTGGGAATGAAACGTCTGTAATAGTTACAGAATGCTACGAACCTTTTAGATTCTTCTGAATTTTTGGGAACTGGATATTGCTCAATGACTGAATATTTTGCCTTGTCGGGTAGAACCCCTTCACTAGACAAATTGTGTTCTAAATATGTTACTTCTCGCCTGAAGAATTGACATTTTTGTGGATTTAATTTAAGGTTGAATTTCCGACATGTGCTAAACACCCTTTCGAGATTACTTAAATGATGATTTTCTGACATCCCTATTACAACTATATCATCCATATAAAGAAATGCTTTTTCTGGAGTTAATCCTGAAAATGCTATGGACATCATCCTTGAAAAACTATTTGGACTTATATTTAAACCAAATGGTAATCTTGTATACTGAAAGGAACCTTTTTCTGTGCTAAAAGATGTATATTTCCTTGAAGACGGTTCTAAGGGAATTTGATGAAAACCTGACATAAGATCTATGACTGAAAACCATTTCGACCTCCCTAGCTGATCTAAGATCGAATCTATTCTAGGTAATGGAAATTTATCTGTGACTATTTTCTTATTTAATTGCCTGAAATCTATGCAAAGTCTCCAAGATTTCTCTCCATTGATTGCCTTTTTGGGAACAAGTAAAACTGGACTGTTATAATCTGAGATTGAAGATTCAATTATACCTTGATCTAATAACTTTTGGACCTGATCGTTAAGTTCTGAAGATTGAGAATGTGGCGTGCGATAATTTTTAATATATACTGGAGTATCATCCTTTACAAATAGCTTTTGCTCATAAAAATTATTATGCGTTAAAATGTCATTTTTTAAAGCAAAAATATCTGAAAAATTCTCACAAAGATTTATTAGCTTATCCCTAACGTATTCTGGTACCTCTAAATTCAATGTTTTTCTTAATTCTTTCATCCTATTCTTACTTTCATTCGTCACAGCGTATACATGAAATAAATTTAAATCCAATATTTTAATGTTATTTGTATTTATCGACTTGCTTTCATAATTTGTATTTAAAATTCTGACATAAGGATTACATTAGTTTTTGATATAATAGATCTTGCTATAAATATTCCTGGTAATAATTCTTGTTGCTCGACAACTTTATCCTGTCTTAAATTTTTGAAACTTTCTACCAACCGATAGACTTCACATCTAGGCGGTATTGCTATAGTATCATATTCAGGATTATCAAAAATTTCTAATGTTACTCTATTCCTGGATTTGCAATCTATGTATAATTTTAATTCTGAATAATCTAAAATACAATTATAATTTCTTATGAAATCCCTACCTAGAATTCCATTCGTAGGTATAGGAAATTCCTCTTCTACTACATGAAAACAATGTCTAAATGCTACAACCTTAATAAAAAGAAAAGTTTCTATTGTACCCAAAGTTTTAATATCTCCCTGAGTTATTCCTTTAATGTTTAAGATTTGTGTTGTTTTTATTAAGTGATGTGGAAAATTATCTGAAATTTTTAATAACGATATATCTGCACCTGTATCTAATATAAAAGTATCTATATTATCCGATATGTCAGTTTTAATTTGCACATAGTTTGAAAGAGTTAAATCAAAGTTATAAATATAACGATTATTGTTAAGCAAGTTGTTTAAAATTTTGGATTTTTCACCTTTCTTTTTCAAAACCCCAATTCTTTTTGTTCGTCTTCCTCTCTCCTTTCTTCACTTTCACACATTCTTACATTCCTATAATTATTGTTGAACCTATTGGTAGGTCTTTCCCTATACTCGTTTGAACTACCTTTATATCCCTTGAATCTCCTTTCTCCTTGATTCTCTTGAAATCTCCTATTATTGTCGTAGTTACCTTTCCTATGAAAGTTATTTCCTCCATTATGATTAACAGAAGAATTCCTTCGCTGAGGAAAATACCCATTTCCCGACCAAAACTTATTCCTATCTGCCTTATAATGCAGAACACTCTCTGTTGACTGATTGTCACACACATTGATGGAAACCAGTTTAGTCATCACCTCTTGTGGTGTCGTAAAATTTCCAGCTGCTATAACGGTTTTTATCCATTCTGAAGCTGCGTTGTCTAACAATGATTTTACTGCTGCCTCTGTAGTATACTTCATTGCTAAGTGTACCGGCATTCCTTCTGCCAAATACGCGGCTTGTAAACTTTCGGTTAGTTTCTCCATTTCGGAAGCATATCCGACGAGATCTTTATTATTTTGCCTTAGTTTACTTAGTTTAGCACTTATCAAACTAGTGCTGTCTCCTCTGAGTCCTTTCTTAAGTGTATCGACTATTTCTCTCAGAGAGTTCTCAGTAGTAATCAAAACCCTGGCTTTCCCAGTCAGTCTTGTTTTCACGAATAACACAGCATTTCTCTCATGCTCTGCTGCGTATACTTGAAGTAAGCTAACCGCATCTACAAAAGACTGTAGTTTGCTTGTATCTCCATTAAACTCGTTTGGTAATATCTTACCAGCTAAATTGAAAAAATCATTCATACTTAATGCCATTTTATCTTTGCTTGTTGCTTCTAATACCTCTTTATTAATTAAATTATTACTCGTAATTAATTGAGACGGAACTTTATACCGACAATCTAACACTTGAAATTCTTTCTCTACCTTAACTCTGATTTTGTCAAAATATAAAATGCATGTATTCTGCTGATCCTCGTGTAATTTATACCAATTCTTATTTATTAACTTAAAGAAATTATTAAATGAATCACACAACTTATTTATTATATCTATATGACTTTCTGAACTTTTAGGAACCTCCTTTTTTAACACTCGCTTACTATTCTTACGTATATCTTCTAGAATTAAATTCAATCTAATCTCAAATTCTTCCCACGTTACTGCATTTCCATCACTCGAGGACATTTAAAATTAAATGATTCATTCTCAACAAAAGGAAAATTAAAAAAAATATATCAAATACTAACGCAACAACGACAAAACAGAATATATCCTTAAAGTTTACAAAAAAAAAATTCTCACCATCTTAAAGGTTCAGTGTGCTTTGCTGTAGGTTTCTTCTTATCTCCCTCTTCAGTTGTCTTCTATAGTTCTTATATATGGACCATGCGAATTGTAGCACTAAAACAACCACAATGATATAGATGAGAGTCTTCACCTCCAGATCTGCTTCCATTTTCTCTTCCTGGACTATGAAATTGCTGTTGACCACACCATTTTCCTGGACCTCTTGCTTCGTTGACTTACCACCCATTTTCACAGAATTCCAATTGTTTGCAGGGTCGCCATGTAATGTATGTATCCTACTATGGATACTTGGTGCATTAGAGGTGTGGAAGGGCCTCTGACTAGGTGGTGTTGCTGGTCACTTGGTGTGTCATCTCACAGGAATAAAACAACTACTGCAATCACTGTGACATGTTCTCTTTATTACCTTACTTTACTATTATACATTAACTCACTTATTACTAGTACTAATTAGAATATTAATTAAAAAGGATTACGATGAATAGAATACATTTAAAATGTCTTTGAATATGAATCGAATGTCTTTAGAATAATTTAGAATAATTTAGAATGAATGTTAAAACATTTTCGTTAACATATTTATACGACGAGTCAAGTTCACCGTTTCGTAAACATAAACAATTCTGTTTACGTTTACTTCACACTCTGAACTTGACATCCTACGTGAGACCTTTCTGTTTTCATATATGTGAACGATTCATGCTTTATTGAGATTAGCTTCAAGGGAATTTATGTCTTTATTCATAATAATACCATAATAATAATTTAAATAATTAATAAATAATATTTCGGCCAAAAGGCATCACAAAGTTTTCTTCTGTGTCATTTGGAATATGCTTTTATAAAAGCGAATTACAATGATAGTGTTACGCTATGAAACTTCAGCTTTTGATATTCGAAAAGCTAGATTTGTTTTTCCACTTTTACTGGGGGCCCCATCGATACCTGGGCCTAGGGCCTCATACCTTGTAAAGACTGCCCTGCAGATACAAGCAAAAAATATATCAATCCCACACAAATTAATGTGTTGTTTCATTGTCGCTATCGCGTTATGAAAAATGCATATTTCGAAATCCAGAGGAAGTGACTAATGAGACGGTAAAATTAGGAATATAAAATATATTTTTGCCGAAGGTGTAAGAAACTAAATGACATAAGGATAAGCGGCCAAGTTTTGATCAAATTGTGGAAACGGCTGCAATGCATTAGTGGCCTTAAAAATCCATTCCAAATCGCTATTGAATAAGGAAACATATAATAGGATAAGTAGTCGGTGCTAAAGCACTTGATACAATTTCTTAAGAATTGATTTGTGAACTCTTCCTATTGAAATAAGGAAGCTGGAGGATTTCTTAAAATTTAAAAATCGTCATTCAATCCCAACTGTATTAAACTCCTAGTAATAACCTCCAAGGATTCGGAATACTTCCATAAACCCAGAAAATATGCAAATCCTCGAAAATATGAATATGCAAATAGAAACGAGAAAGCAAATGGTAGTTTAAAGAAGCAAACGCATACGAAAGGTGAAATGAACTAAATTAGGTTTTGGTTGAACCCGCCGGATATGAAATGGAAACCGTTGTTCGAAAATGCAAATTATCTGTTCATTAGTAACATTGTTTTATAAAAGATGATGTACCTACGTGGATTCAGAATTGATATTCAGACCATATTAAACACAAAACGTACTCTCTAGTAAACCCAGCTTGGTGTAATGAGTAATAATAATTGTTCTTGTCTTATTATTTCTCGCATCAGTAATTGAGGTTCAGCAGAGACAAGAACCAATGAATCCACATTCACATTATAATATAATTACATGAAAGTATTATTACTGTTTCCTGTAATATTGTCGTATTTAATATAGGGCGTTACCAAATAGCTATCGCAGAATAATTATTATTCTATCGCTTTATAAGTTTGAAAAAAGAATCTGGCCGCTCAGCTAAGAAGCAACAACTACTTTCCGGGCTATAGGCCCCGACGTCTATTGAATTACACTTCAAAGTCAAACGGGGTTGGTATATCTACAAGATATTTGACATCAACCATTCTAGTTTGCAATTAGAAGGAACAACATAACTTGAAAACTGCCTACTCATCTCGTAAAATATCACTTTCGGGAGTTGTTACGTAAATAACTATTTATCTGCCTCAAATTTCTGTTACTTCTCATCAAATTTTTGTGTCGTACCTTAAAGCTTGTACGAAAGCCGCATACTTCAGCGTGTATTGTGGAAGATACTACAAAACGGTTGCTGCCCATCTGTTCACAGACAACGATTGCTCCAATAATATGAGAAATATTATATTGTTTCTAATAACTTATGTAAGCGAAATTATATATAGATCAACTACAGCATAATGAATCCTGATTCAACCCAGTTATTTTCTAATATACATTTAATAATATAAACCTTAGAATATTGCTCCAACAGAACGGCGAAGTGCCAAATTTCGATTTTCTTGTACGCGATTTTTCAAATCATATACGAAATCCAAACAACTGTATTGGATTCAGAGCGGCAGAATGTACTTCTGTGGCAATATGATATTTCAACTCCCAAAAATGTATTTCATGTGAGATTAAAAATATTTATAGACATCGAAAGAAATCCCCTCAAAATGAAAGATAAAATACATCAAAATTTATTTAAAAAAAAACAAATTCGTAACTAGACAACACTTTCACCGAAGGAAATTTATTTTTCAGGTGCATATGAACATTTACCATAATAATATTGAGATTAAATTTTAATCAATAAAATTATCACCGCATTTATTGTAAAAATCAAAATTTTATGAATGAAATTTTTAAAAAAATCAATTGACATGTTTGTCAAAATTGAAGGTTGGGTCGAAAAAAATGGAAGAAGTGACAGTGATTGAGGGAGCTTGACAAGTGTTTTATCTTCGGATAACGAACCCTAAAATTAATAAACATATTGTAATTATAAGATAGTTATTAAATATAAATTATCACCACAATATACAGGGTGTTTCTGTTTCTGTTTCATGCGAGAAAATTCAGGAAGTGATGGCTCGTATGAAATTAAAATGGGTCTTTCCCAGATATCATTCTTGAAAGGTGGTGACTAAAATTGAGTTTTGATTCTTTTTTTATAAAATTTCTAAAATGCTAGAAACATGAAATTCTGTAATTCTCGTTTATAGTATTTCCAGAATTTATTTTGAATCGTATTACATTTTACATCTTTACTAATTCCCACTCAATTTATTTAAAAAAATATAAATTGGGGTGTATAAATTTTATAATGAAAATTTTCTTAATAAAACAAGGGTTTGAAATTAAATTTCATTACATAACACTCCATCTCGTTTTGATATCAAATGTAGTAAGGGTTGCTAATTTCACCCCCGTATAATGTAACATGAATATTTAAAAAATACCAGTGCTTAGTCCTTTGCGAGTGCACGAAAATTACAGAATTTCAAGTTTATAGCTTCACGAAAATTTTAGAAAAAAATAAAAACTCCATTTTAGTCACCACCTTTTGAGAGTAATATCTCGGAAAGGGTTGGGCTGAGGAAATTTTGTTAAAGGAAAGACCCATCTTAATTTAATACAGGCAATCACCTCCTGAATTTTGTCGCACGAATTCAGAAGCACCCTGTATATTTTTCTTAGAAAAAAAATTTCAACAAACAAAAAGTCCACTGACTTTCTTGAAAAAGCTGATATTTTATCACTAGAATTTTCGAATGAAAATTAGGGTGATATTCGATATTGAGACAAAATAAGGTGAAAAAATGAATATTTTCAATCACATAAATTGCAGTGCGTTTTGGACGTAAAAAGTTTGCATCAAATTTCAAGGATTTTTTGTGTAGCAGAAACTTTTCACATAAATTTAAAGGTGATGTGAAAAAAGTGTGAATACAAAAGTTGTAGATCTTTTCATTATCTACAACTTTGCCATTTAACTTTTTTCCAGAGGATTTGTAGTTTTGTCGGAAGTCGAGATAAACCGTCTTTTACCCTTAAAAACTCACCCCCTTCCACTTCCTGACCTGAGATCGTCCGTAAATTATGTTTCCTCCTATTTTTGTAATGTCCACTTCTTTTTCCAATGGGCTTCATCTCATTATTATCTTTTTTCACTTCCTGCCATCTTTGAAGGTTTCAGCCCTGATTACACCTGAATGTATGACTAAATTTTTTCACAATTCAAAAACTTTGTTCATACTTGCTAACAAAAGGGCATACCTAACTTTTTTGTGTTTCAGTCCCTGATCTTCACTATTCAATACGTTTTCTTAACGCTTTATGAAACTCTACCTGGGATAGCGGTACAATTTTAACTATATAGCAGTGAGAAAATAGTATATAGTATTAGCAGGTGCGCACGTATTGTACACTGTAGTTTATCTACGGTCACTATCCAGAAATCAAACAAACTACTGTGTTGCACACGGTACTTTTTTACGAGCACTTTTTCTAACATGACATAGCTTATGGCGGTGAAAATTAGTACAATCTCTGCATTTATTTTAAATAAATTATCGAAGATTATATTTTAAGGTTTATTAATAATTGCAGTATGCGACAAATTTACGTTTTAAGAAATAGGTTTTAATTTGAGCTCTCCTTGCATGAGATTTTTCACTTAAAATTATAATAAATTGCAAAATGTGAACAACTCTGGATCTTTATCTCTGGTGTTGGTGTTTTTGACAAGTTTTCGGTTATTATTAATGATTCATGCATTATTTGTGGCAGATGTTGAAGAACTAGGAACAGAATCAAATTTCTGTTATGTCTCATCGACCCTACTAGCATTTGCACTTAATGCATGATTTTCCGAAAATGACAATTTTTTTTGGATAGGCCTCTAATGTCACTTAGCTATGCCTTATGCCACTTTTCCCACAACTTTTGAGAAATTGTGTATTATAACCAATGTGGAAAATAGTGTTTTGGATGGTGGTCGTAGGAAAAGTGTTTTTCTATTTTCATTTTCTATATCTTACAGCTTAAACGTGAATCTTTCACATTTCTATAACTTAATGGAGATTGTTTCTAATATTTTATTATCCATTATTCAAAAGTACTTCCAACTTCAACGTACTGGGATGAATGTTATCCTTTGTAAGTTCCAACGACTAAACTTTTATAATAAATCTATAAGTATAAACAGAAAATGACCTTAGTGGTGTAAAACTGAGGCTAGGTTTTTAGTGCCAAAAAATTCGAATCTCCAATAATCTGGACAATGGTAAATCTTGGTAGACATGTACTTGTTCGAAAATAATGATAATATATTTGGTTAGGTACTATAAAATGCTAACCTTGTTATTTCAGGACTAGGTACCAACACTGAAGGGTCAATTCTATAAGAAGTGGTTATAAATTAACGGTACGCCGTTAAATTTGACAAAGTTGACGCTATTATAAATGTTTTAATCTATACATAGTAAAGATTATGATTCAAATTTTAAAATGTATGGTATCCAATGAAGAGTTTTCCGTGAATACTTTAAAACTTAATATGCATACAGACTAGCAAAAATGGGTTAGAAGATTGTCTTATTTTTAACTGTGCGTTAAAATTCAACATTTGCTTACAGAATTGCACCTTGAATGCTGTAATAACTTTTAAAAATAACCAAGCATATTTAGATAAGAAAAATACTCACAGATTTAGTAAGGCTTTCGGTGGTTGAACAAGATGATATTCTAATGAGGTTATATTTGAGATATCTACAATCCAAAGTTGTACTGAGGGTATAGGCGTCCCGGGCTGGAAAAAGAAAACAAGTTAAGTACAGAAAAATCTTTATCGACATTTATCTCTAATAAAATTATAATAACAAACAATATAGAAATGTCCTTACAAAGGAAAATACTATAAATTAGTTAATTGAGTATTTATGTAATAACTGACAAGATAGTTTTACGAAATATTCTAAAAACATAATGTTATTGCCACCACACCAATCGTACCATTCTCCATTACATGATACAGGGTGTAACAAAATAGTGTTGGAAAATGTTACCAGTGTGTCTCTACGGTCGACAATAGGACCAGTTGTGCTAGCAAGAATTAGACTGAGCCACACTAGGCTTACTCAAATTTGATTTATGTAAATAAGCATTGAACACATAATAGTCAAGTGTCCGATTTACAGTGCAGAACGAATAAAAATACCTAAGAGTTTGGAGTATTCGTTTATGTACAAGCGGAATTATGCTATTTGAAGTGTTTGAAGTATTGGTGATAACTCCGGCCTAGGCAGCTAATGTGTTTTCTCTTCAATTGGAAAAAGTCCAATCGGCGGTCGCCGTGAAAGGGTGGTCAACCAGAATAGGTACAAACATGTATTTTTGGATAATAGATTTGGTTTGGCACGTCAATACTTGACCAAAATTCTGCCAAACGAAGATTAGGTGAGTCCTCTGCTACTTCCCAACTAGTAAAATGGAATTCTAAGAGAACTGAATTGTTGTATAACAGTCGAATAGCGTTGTTTTAAGGAGTTTTTGTTTTTATTAAGCATTTTGTTGCGATAATTTTTTTTTAATGTATTAAATGATTCTATAGTGACTTTTACAATATATGCTATAACGCATTATACGATCATTTCTTTTAAAATGATATAATACCTTATAAGCAAGTTTATACAATATCAAAAATATCATTTTATATGACTTTTATACCTTTTGTATAAGAGTTCTATCATGTACTATATAACTAACAGCTAAAACATTATAAAATAGTTACTTAAGCTTGTCTTATTGAAGCTGTATAATGTTGTATGATAAATATTGTATAGCATTCAATTGCGTTGCATTATAAAACACTTTTTAGTTGTACAGTGCCTAAATATTCTTCGTTATAAAACAGTTATCGTATGCCGTTCCATTTTAAAATAAAATATTTTTTGAGGAATTTCTTTGGGATAAAATTGTTGTATTATATATCGCCATGTTTAAATGAGCAATTCTTGTACCGCTATCACCGCCATTATGAGCAATGGAGTTGGGAACATGAAACTACATTGAAAAATGTTACTTTATCATTATTTAGAGAATTATATTGTGAAAGAATATCCATATGCAGTGATGAACTATTAAAATAATAAAAAAAAGTATCTTAGTATATTCTATTTTATTATAATTTTTCAAGTATCTACTTGAAGCTCAACCAGAATTGAAGCGCTTCATTTTCTTGCCAAATATATACCTATAATCTATCAGTAAAATTTGCGGCGCATCAAAATTTGTGATATCAAACCATCCAAATGAAATTGTAATTTTTACTATCGATGTCCGCCCAAGCGGTCCAAGTCGTTTTGATAAGTCTCCATTTCTACAAATGAAATGTTTGATGCACGTTCAAGTTGAAATATAATTTGGTTCTGATATTCCTCACTAAAAAATGAAATGCTCTTATAGATGTGTCTACATGACACAATATCAAATCATTTTATAGCAGCTGTATAAATTATTATAAAACAGTCGATTGAGAGTTGTATAAATGTGTATTAAACAGTCATATAAGAGTTGTATAAACTTTCGATACAATTGTTATACAACCAAACAGTTGTATAAAAATGGGCCCTTTTTAGTTGTATAAGGATCATTTAATTGTTTTGCAGACCGTTATAAGAATTTTAGTATCTTGTAGCTGTTTATACAGTCCTTATAGAATATAAATTTCTACTTGGGTTGTTAAGAGGTTTTTATGTTTTATTCTATTAATACTTCACGATTTTTGGAGAATACTTGACAATGTAATTGTACAAAAATATTATTCTATCATTATATTGAAAACGAAAAGATGAATTTTATAAGCTTTTCTTGCTAAATTCCATCTCGACATAGTAAAAAATGCGTACCTATAATATAACTTTAATTTTCCTTTCTTGTTCCATTAAATCTAAAAGATCTTCTGTAAGTTCCTTGTCGCATTAGTTATTCTTTTTTCTCTTATTTTTTTTTGTAAATCAAACCACAATAATGTTTTTTATTTTTTATTTCGACGTTTCGGTAGCGTGTTCCAGCTACCGTTGTCAAGATTAACAAGTAATGAAATAATTTTTGGTCCCTATCTGACACAACGAAAAAAATTTGACAACTAGACTATCAATAATATTTTGAAGTTTAAGACTACAAAACTTTGTTGTTAAATTTTATTAAGGTCCATTCATGGTAGATCACCTCTCTGGTAAAATGTGAAATAATAGTAGTATATTATGCAACGATCATGTATTGCATAAGAATTGCATACACTATTTTTTCTACGAAGAAATTTGATTTAAAAAAAATATATAAAAAATTGTACTAGCCGGGATACTCGAACCCGGAATGTACAGGGTTATTCATTATAAATTACCACCCCCTATCAGCGTTATTATTACTTTTAGAAAAAAAAGTTTTATATAAAAGTTGTTGGGTTACAGCTGTATTTTCTCAATATTCTATCAAAAGTTCAGCAGCGTGCAATTTTGAGGGGATACAGAAAATAATAGTTCTTTTTTAAATGGGACACCCAGTATATGTTCACATTTTTGGAATGGACTTTTTTCTCTGATTTCAAAAATATATAATATGCTACCCCTAACTCGTACCATTTTTGAGTTATGAAATCTTAAAAATCTGAGTTTTAGTTAATTACTGTAAATATGAAAAATATAGGTAATTAATCAAAGTAAGCTATGAAAATGACAACTAATATGTTTGATAAGTAACATTTTTTAGATAAAGTAATTAAAATGGTTTACCTACGACCCCCCCCTGTAATCAGTCAATAACACACAGTCAGTATCAATGTAATGACGTCTATTACGCACTGTAAAAAAACGCACAGCTTCCCTAGCAACATCTTAGCGTCTGTCAATAGACGTCGCCATTTTATTCAAAATTTACTATTTGAAAACATTCGATATGGCCACGTTTAACTATAAAAAGCCCAAAGGGCTAAGTATATATGTATTGATTATAATTGAAAAATGGACTTTCTGCTATCAACAATATATTAATAATGATTAAACGTTAGTTCTTCAATGTGCTTCTTTCTTTGTTAATAGAGTAATAGAGATGGAGTTTACCAAGCACCTCTAATTATGTAACTGTTATTTCTTATGATTTATATAAAAAATACAACTACAAGTAGGTCGTAGGTAAAGTATAGTACGTAACTCGTGTTGTAAAGCATTTTACGCACTCACGAAATTACGCAGTCGCCGCTACGCGGCATCGTGCTTAACTTTTCCATTCGTTCGTAAAATGCTTCTTACCACACACGTTACGTAATATACTATTACAGAGAGGTGAAATATTTTATTAATAATAATAATATACAAGTGCTTGAAGCAAGGATTCAACTTGAAATTAACAAACTAAATGAAAATTATGAAGTCATCTGCAATGTTATTATAAATAATATAAGAAGGTGTTATCAATTATGTATTAACAATAATGGTGGACATTCCGAATATCTTTTATGAGTTATTATTTATAAATTCTCTTAAATGAATCTTTGTTTTCTGTATTGTATTGGTATATATTTTGACAATTCTTTTTTTACTGAGAACCATTTCAATTACTTTATATGAAAAATGTCAATTATAAAACAAATTGGTTGTCATTTTCGTAGCTTACTTCAATAAATCATCTTTTTCATATTTACAGTAATTACTAAAACTCAGATTTTCAGCATTTCATAACTCAAAATCGGTACAAGGTAGGGGTAACATGTTATATATTTTTGAAATCAGGAAAAAAATACCATTCCAAAAATGTGTAAATATACAGGGTGTCCCATTTAAAAAAGAGCTATTATTTTTCGTATCCCCTTAAATTTGCACGCTACTGAACTTTTGATAGAATATTAAGAAAATTCAGCTGTAACCAAACAACTCTTATATGAGATTTTTTTTCTAAAAGTAATAATAACGATGGTGGGTAATTTATAATGAATAACCATGCAGCTCCGTTACCCACTGCGCCACGGGACCACGGTTGAGATGATAGCATAAAGCGTATAAGTATGTTACTGTTATACAATATTAAATAAATTATTGTAAACAAAAATAATAAGTTTAAATATGTATTTGCCTTGGTCATTGAGTATTTTTGGTCTGGTGATCGAAATTTCTTTTAAAAACTTACGCAAAAGATTTAAACTGTCATAAAACACTGTCAAACTGTCAAACATTCTACAGAAAATATTGGGTCTGCCTACTTGGGTATTTGAAAATCTAGATTTCTATTGATCAATTTTTCAGTTTTATAATGACCAGTGTTATAATGAGTATCATTATGAAACTGAAAGTTGGCATTTAATTAACAGCTTAAAGTATAAGAGTCGAAAACATATTTCATTTTATGACATTCTAACGATATGATGGTCTACTAGAAATGGAGTCCAGTGAAGTGCACGTTCCAGGAACGGTTTTTATTGGGATAGCGCTTTTTTTCGCTTATTTTGGAAATGTTGTTAATAAAACGCATTTGTTGTTACTTTTTTGTGTATGATTATTTTTGTTTCAAAAATATGTATAACTCAGTTTAGTGATTTTGTGTATTGATTAACAACTATTCCAATGATAAATCATAAGAAAACCTGTATAAAAACTTATGATGCTATCCTGATAACGCAGGTAATTGATTATTGGAAATTTCTCTTTCTAACATTGGTAACCAAATTTGACTACATTCGGCTGGAATACTAGCTTCACATATATCTGAATTTAGTTGTATTGAAGCAAGTCTATGATTGAAGCACTTTCTTTGATTTCTCGTCTTTTATTATTGGGCTCTTTCAATATTATTTTTGTCGAATCCCATTGAATTTTATAATTCCCAAAAAGAAGAGAAAAAAAAATCTAAAAGAGTTACTGCACTTTGTTGTATCTTTTGTCTAAATTCAATACTTACTGTTGGGTACCTTAATGTTCTGGAAGAAGGAAAAGAGGGAGCCCTTTGGTAAGCCCCCGTCGATCCTAAAACGGATCCAGCTTTAAAATGGAACCATGGAAAATTCATGGTACCTACTTGACTATCGTTGAAAGTGGCATATAATAGGTGAGTTCCGTCATAGGAACTCCACAAGGCCTCTGGACTTTGTAAAATATCCTCTGAAATAATAAGAACATTTAGTGATGATAATATAATAAAGTCTTTAATGCGGGGGTGATAAAAATTAGCTTAATCGGATGATGAGTTAAATTGCTCTTGGATCTTCAGGAATCTAATGTGAAAGTAATAACAGAAATTCCCATTGGACAATCAAATATTATATCTGTGAGATGGGCAAAGTGGACTGTAGAAAATGCAGATTCTGACATGATGGCTGCTAGCTAGCTCAAAAACTGATGAAAATCTTTGTAATTGGTAAAGTCCTGGACCACAGGAGACAGAAACTGTATGGTAGACCCCAAATGACTCCAGAAGACTTCTACAACCCACCAGCAAAGAACCTGTATGAGCTAATACAGGGAGCGAATTGGCTGAAAAGGCTGTAGTTGGGAGGGAGGGAGGATTCACAATAAGCCCAGGAGGCGCTGAGGTGGTGCCGGCTAAGGGACATCTCCTTTAAAAAAAAGTGGTAAAGTCAACTGGGCCAGTCGACCTCCTTGCAATCTACAATCTGTAACTATACTAGATGTATACTTTCTTGATCATTGCTTGTACACTTCTGTAACGCAGTTTAATTACAACTGAACTTTAATACTTTTTCCTATTTTCTTAACATTTGATATACATATATATATATATAATATATATATTAATTACTTTATAGTAGGTACCTTGGTATAACCAATCAGGAATCCCGTTATAGATGATATCCGGTTGACCAGTAAAGGTTATCCTGGTATCGGACTCATCAGTTGGTGATTTTCTGTGGTAGATGTCGTTGTTAAATACTATTAGTAATGAAGTGGTGTCGCCTAACCAAGTGACGTACTGGAGGCGTTCAGGCTGCGCTTTCGGTGAAGTTTCTAATCGAACTGGGATGTGATGACTGAAAACGAAAAAAAAATGTTGCTTAGTTAACTTCCACGGTTTTATTTTCATTGTCACAACTTGAATATAAGTGGAAATAAAAGTTATTATTGTTAATAATTGAGAAGATTGGATTTACTGTTTGGATATTTGAAATACCATCGTCAGAATGTTATAAATTCAAAATGGCCCTAAATAATCAGATTTAGGGCCACTTGTACAATAGTAGGTTATCGAGAGGTCACTCGCTCGAACTTGAAATTCGCTTGTTCAATGCAGAGTTAACTCGTAACACCCCGGTTACCAGCAAGTCGAATCAATCTGTCAAAAGTTATCAGTTCTGTATCTGTATCTGTAGAGTGGGGAGGGTGAGTGTGTAGGC
>CAJUYI010000292.1:0-44983 GCA_910591695.1 Galerucella pusilla | reverse complement strand
GTTTTTCACCTATCCTAGAGACGGTGTTACCTTTTTTTGAAACACCCAAATAATATTTATTGTTTTCTATCGTGTTTAATATTGAAATTAGCACGTGGACGGAAATTCAGGAGGCTAGGGGGGTTTTTAATCAACAAAAATTTAAATATACTTCTCAGTGATAAGAGATGAATGAAAATGAAAAGGGTTTCTTAGGAGAATGTATATTTTGTTTTCGCTACTACAATGACCAAGTAAACAAAAAAGATAGGAACAGAATACTTAATGGCGAACTCTGTAACTTGATAGAAATAGAAAAGAAATAGCAAAGAAAAGAAAAATTTCTTTCTATCGACAAATGCTATTCTCTATGACTTTTTCCTGTAAACTTCGCGCGAGCACTGTTAGAAAGATCTCTGATCGATATCTTGTGATGCTTTTGACATTAAGCTGATAGTAATATCAATTATGTCAATTTCTGAGTTTTGTCTTGATGTCTGTTCATCCTGCCAATCTATACAGGATATTAAATTTTTTATCAATCTTTAAAAGCAGACAGGGTACATTTATTCCATGACCACACCGAAATTTTTAATTTTTTTCTTGATGTTTAAACACTAATTATCACAGTTTTGCAGAATAATATAAAAACGATATGTCAAGCCAGTATGGCAAAACGAAATGTTTATAAAAACAGATACAATAGAAAAAATTGACCTTTACCCTGACGTCACTAACAATGAACAGTAGTGAACATAAACTTTATATACCTCATCCTTTTCTACGTCAGTGAAAACACATCATACAATATACGTACACTTGTCTTCCAAGCAATGACATACGTTCTTTCGTAACTCGAATTATTACTTCCAAATGTTGAAATGGGATAGCGCCAAAAACGATTAGGGCCGGTTTTACGAGAGAGATTTATACTAGGTATAGTTATACTGGGTATAAAGTTATACCAAAATTTATACCTAGAATAAAATTAGTTGGTTTTACGATGCTTTTTTACACCGGTATAGCAATTCTTACTAGTATAAATCTCTCTTGTAAAACCGGCCCTTAATCGGTTGTATTCATAAGACTTTATTTTGACCTCTTATGACAACTGTCATTATTTTGATACATTGAGTCACATCGAGTTTTATTCAAAGCGTTTCATCATTTGCATTCAGATGAATTCTATGAAATCGGTTTTTTTCAAAACCTACAATATGTTATTTCTATTTTACAGTAGGTACAAAATTTCCTGTTTTGCATTTAATAGGCGTTTTCGGAAACTTACTCCGGCTCACTAACTCGATCCAGAGAGGTCACGTGATGAATCTCTCCGATCACCTACTCGGGAACTGTAGTTTACGAACTAATAGGTTTCGTTTTTGATCTGACAGCTAACGTCATAACAAAACATACATCTCTTCTTCAATTTCGTCATCATCTTCGAATAAATAATCAAATGCCAACGCCGTTAATGTAGCAATGCCCCTTTTGTTCATGTTTAATAAAAGCAATATATTTTGTTACCACTAAAAGAATTAGGTTATGTTATATTACACTTCAGTAATGCGCATGCGGTGCCTATAGCGTCTCTACCGACCTACCTCTCGAGGTGGGTTACGAAAAATGAACCTGAGTCAGTCATCCAGTCAACAACTCGGAAGTATCCGAACACAGGTAGGCAACTCGGGTTAGGTAAACGAACGTGCAGGTTGGGGATCGTGTCAACCCGAGTAAGTTTCCGAAAACGCCTAATGAATATTTTCAACTCAACCTCACTTCATGTACTGTTCTCTTGAAAAGCTCTACTCGTACTAACGCAGTTGAAAATTCAACACCTGAAAAGTATGATCAAATCAAACATTAAAAATGGCAGTGTATGTTATTGTCCGGCAAACCTTACATTTAGATAAGTACGTTATTCGTGCTAAATCGTGTATTCCTATTTTCATCCTTTTTCATGTTTTACTTCCCCACTTTTCATTAAAAGCCATTTTATGTATTTATGTACACCCATAAACTGCCAACTATGTATAGTACACAGATGCTTTGGTGAACGTAATTACGGAGAGGTTTTTAAACATGCAAACGTTCCTAAGAAAAATTACTTGGAAAGTCGATGCTACCAATTCAGGAAGTAATCGTAAAAATTCTGATATATATCCTTACCAGGAGCGTAGACTGTAGTTGTAATGAAAGATGTTGCTCGAGCTTTTATGATTCTGCGAATAAAATTTACAGTGTTCAATAATGTAATTCAGAAGAATACTTTTAATTTCCAACATCTTTAACGATTTACTGACCAAATATACCGACTACATACCATATAGTTGACCCGCAGTAATCCGATAAACGTTCTGCAAGGTAGAAAACTGCAAATAAAGAACGGCAGACTCTGTTTCATATAAAAAGAAGCCACGTGAAGTTTGCCAACTGACTTGCGTAGAAACCAAAATCGGTCTTATTCATTGGCGTTACAAACTATATTTCATACCGACAGCCATTTTGTTTGACATTTGAGGTTGTGTTTGTAGCAATTATTTATTGTATTATTGATTTTTGAATATTTTAAGACGTTTAGCTACTTTATTCGTGAGTGTTGTGTATTTTATTTGATCCAAAACCATGAATCATGAAAAACTTGTTGGTGTTGAAGAACAAATTATCCACAGTCAAAGCTGGCAAATTCTATTCATTCCGAACATTAAAACTATTTTTTTCTATTATACAATTCCTCCACCGACATCTATGATCTCCTTGCGTGACAAAGAAAGGAGTCTGATAACATACATTTTTCTTCAATTTTTTCCCTTTAACGCCGACGTTTCGCATTATTCACTTGCTCGGTAATTGCTGTTTTTAAATGTATCAGATTGACCTTCTGCTTACCATTAATCTCGATCAAGCTGTAGCTCGCCGACTACTCCTGATAAACAAAAATATGTATTGAGTAGAATGGAACTAAAAAAAAACACATAATCCTTTTAAAGTTTTCCTTTTTACAGAAAAAGGTAGACAATGTTTATTGAATTTGAAAATCTTCATCTTTGAACTTATGGAAAGATCTAGTAGGGCTTAGAGTTTTAACAGCGATCCTAACAGGACTTAGTTGTTTGAATGGGCACCTGGAAAAGCTTGAAATAATGGAGGAAGGAGATTATACATTTTGTGAGATAGGAGAAAAAATATCTGTCCACATCCTTTCGGATTGCACAGCAATTCACAATCCTAGGGCACAATACTTGGGGATACTTACCGAAGTAAAAACCATAGAGATACTACATATAGAGGCAACAAGCCAAAGGGCGCTCAGTAAGTGGGAATGTTCGTCTGAGCTCCAGTAAGAGAGAAAGAGACAGATGATTAAAGGTTTTTTTGTCTTTGTGTATATATAGCATACACGCTATTAGAGAAAGACAGCATAAACCTCCCACTTTCTATCTCTCTCTCTCTCTTATACAGGGTACCCCACGACGTTTTGACAGTCCAATTTCTCGAAAACTGTTCATATGACATGTATGAAATTTGGCAGATATAAACAGTCGGAACTGATGCTTATATTTATTATTAAACGACTTCCGTTTTTCCTGTCATTTCGGGCCAGTGACCCCAACATCTTTTTTTTTAATGAAACAACCGGTATAATTTTGGATATATCATTCAAAAACAAATTCAACGATACCACACTTGTCATCATTGTATTGTGCAGTAATGATAATAGGGGCAATTAAATGAACGTCTGTATAAATTATTTTATTAAAAAACGTAACATAGGGAAAGGAATCTAAGGGTGTAATATCCGGAGAACGGCGTGGCCACAGAATCGCACCATTTCGACCAATCAATTTTTCAAGAAATGTGTTGTTAAGATATTCTCTAACTGGCCCAAAAAAGTGAGGAGATGCTCCATCTTGCTGCCACCACATTGTTTGCCTTTCATGTAAGGGAATATCTTCAAGTAATTCTGGTAGAGTATTTTGGAGAAAATATAAGTATCTTTGCCCCTTTAATGTTCCTTCATAAAAATAGGGACCAATCAATCGACCGTTAAATAAACCGCACCAAACATTGATTCCCCATATTGTTTGAAAATTGGTTTCGCGCATCCACTTTGGATTCTCCTGCGACCAATAATGACAATTATGGCGATTAACAATACCATGGTTAGTAATCTACTTTCATCACTCCATAATATTTTTTCTAAAAAAGAAGGGTCATCATCAATATGTCCTAACATTTCAGCAATAAAATTTATTCTCCTTTCCGGATCTGCGGAAACTAAACCTTGTGTTAAATGTATTTTATGGATGGTATTTGTGATGTTTTAATACTCTTTGTATTGAACTTCTACTTATTTGTAATTCTTGTTCAAGAAATCGTATTGAGGTGTGTGGATTTACCTGAAGATACCTAAGCCAAAATATTTATCTCATTGTCATCTGTCTAAGCGGTCTTTTGACGAGGAATTTGATTTTTACCGCTTGGAAAAGAACCAGTTATTAGCTTCCATTCGACATAGACAAAAGTATTTTTGTTGGGAGTTATTCTATGAGGAAAACAATTCCTGTACAAACCTTGAGCATGTGTTTTGTTTTTTCCACATTCTCCATAAATAAGTAGCATGTCAACATAATTCATCGTAAGTAAAAATTGAAGGCATTATTAACTTATTCTTCACAAGAGTATGACTAATAATGACAGTTTTTGAATAAAATTCACCTCACAATAATGAATGACAACCTATGTTGTTGATACTATTGTTTCACAGCCACCTTAATTTTTGAGTGCAAAATATTGCTTTAATAAATTTAATGAAAATAAATAGCTCCAACCATCATTATTATTACTGCATATTACAGTGATGACAAGTGTGGTATCGTTGAATTTGTTTTTGAATGATATATCCAAAATTGTGATATTATACCGGTTGTCCCATTGAAAAAAATATGTTGGGGTCACGTGACCCGATATCACAAGAAAAACGGAAGTCATTTTATAATAAATATAAGCATCAGTTTCGACTGTTTATATCTGCCAAATTTCATACATGTCATATGAACAGTTTTAGAGAAATTGAACTGTCAAAACGACGTGGGACACCCTGTATGCTCACGGGCTCGAATCTGGATTGTTGCCTCTATTTGTAGTAACTCTATGGTTAAAACCTGCAGATATTCTAAAATCTCTCTGGAAAATAGTTCTAAAGTAGCTACTGTTCTCTGAGACTTTTTTGAAGAACTGAGTAGAAGGAAGAGGACACAACAGATCTTTTAGGCATCAGTAAATATCACCCCAATACACATACATACAATACACTTATAGCGCAGGGAGAAAACACAGGACTAAAGCATCCAAGGGAAGATATCCCCAAGAAGGACCTGGTGAAAAAACTGTTAACCCTGATAAGGGCTAGGGGCGCCGAGGACTCTAAGCCTCTGACCGGTGGTGCGAATCAATCAATCAAGGAACTTTAATGGGAAAATGGTGAGAAAATGGTGAGAAAATGGTGGGAAAATATGTTTTGTTCACATGGAAATAGTACATTGTTCATCTAGTAGGAAAAGCCTAACATTACTGGACGACTGTGAAGATTGCTAAGTCAAGGCATAAGCAAAAACTAAGGAGATAGCTGAGCGTTCTTTCTTCAAATCCGTTATTCTGTAAACTTGGTCGATTGTTGTTTAATTCTGGTGTGGCTTCCTGATCTAACGTCTTTAAGTTTTGTCAACTTGTCAGCTGAAAATTGCGCTGACCATGAAATATAAATTGTATTTACGGCTGGTACATTTATATTTATTGTGTTGTCTATTACCTAAAAATGACATCATAGTCTTTCCGTCTTGAATAAACCATCTATTTTTTTTCCTTACTGTGAAATCATTCAGTATCACACCAAAATCATTTCAGAAAATAAATATTTTCTCAAACTCACAATTCGCTTATGCTGTTAATAAAACCAAATTTGTTAGTTGTTTAGTAGTAATAAATAAAAAAAGTTATTGAACACACTCTATAACCTTCTATTCTCCATCTCTTGCAAAACATTTTCCGACATTTGTAATGGTTTATAATGGCTGAAAATTTAAAAATAATAGATTAATGATAAAGTTGTAATAATAGAATTTTCTGAATAAATTGAATTATTGCTTGCAAAGCTAAGTACTCTCTCTTCTTTTTTATTTAAAAATTATTTTAAAGTGAGCCAATTTGTATCTGGAATACTGTTCTGGAGCGAAAAATGAGGAAATTTCACTTAACTAATTAAGGTTTATTTATGGGCACTCCCCTCGGTTCCCTACAAGCAGAAATTTTCAGGGATAATATAAAAAAATAATTCATGAACTCTGTATGTACTGGCACCAATACGTAGACGACATCTTGGCTAGCATCACCGGCACATTACATTACAGCTACATTACTCAATCTATAATTATATCAAACTTTTTAGACTTCACAAAAGTGCCATAATGAAAGGAAAGGGCAAAGAAGGCACCGTCAAAGCCTACGAAAGTCGAGACAAAAATAAGTACGACCAAAGGCTCTGAGAGATGAAAGTGTGACTTTCAACGAATCTGCAGCTTTTGTAAAATTAGCGGTGGCGGAAACCGGAAGCCAAAATGGATACGGAAAAAATACTGAGGCTATGATGCTATCACAGGTCCGCTAGCTGAAAACAACGCATGGTTGGCAGAAATCATTCCGAAGCTGAAGCCATGGGAAGAAGCTTACCTAAAGGCACTAGGAGGGAATGATATACCTATGCTTAAACGGTCTTGGTACAGGATCAAGATGGGAAGCGCCTTTATTTCAACAGGTTCCTTATCAGAACAATGATAAGTAACCGCACGCGCAAGACGCACCTATGGACAGTCTGGAGGAAAATAACCATAGGATAAAAAAGTCCCTTAGTGAATGGTTTATGGCATTGAAGCTACAAACGAGGCAGTGGGAAAAGTGAGCTAAGCGGTTATGGCAGGTTACCAAAAAAATATCCGGAGAGGATGGTAGACATAAGCAAACACGGAAAAGAATATCCACGATTCACTGATAGGAAGGATCACAATGAACAAAATATTGGTAAACTAAACGTTAGTGGAGTCTAAAATTATAAATATATCACCTTCAATGTTTATTTGAAATTCAATAGTACTGTAGGAATGAATGCAGGGAATGGAATCTAAAACAATTAGAAGACAAAAAAAGTATAATGATAAGAAATAGTTTAAATATTTATCAATTCAGTCTCTTAGAAATGTAAAACGGAAAGTATATAGTCGATAAAGAACAATTTTATTATATATTTGATTCGGTTTAGTTTTTTCTCTAATAAGTAATACTTACACAATATCTATTGTTAAATTTTGAATATAAAACGAAACATTTTTCTTGTTTCTATGCCCCGGAAACATACCCATTGAGGCTTTCAATGAAAGTGAATTATCAGAAAGTCCGGTAAGTTTTTAAAGCGAGGGCAACCACTCGACAAAAAAAGGAAAAGTCAAGTTAATCTCTCCTCTAGTCATTACTGTAATTGCTCTCCATTGTGTAAAAACGTCTCGAGCTTCTTTAGCGAACAATTTGTCACTGAGAGGGTCCGGTCTGAGAGCATAATCGAAATTTGAAAAATTATAAAAGAAGGAATATAAAAAACTTGGACCCTTTTGCACCTTGAGACAATATTGGATATTCTCTAGCTGTATGTATTGGTACATTCGTTCTATTATTTGTCAACGTTTGTTGATTTTGGCCTAGTTTCAAGTTTCTTCTCATTATACAGTATGCACATAAAGCAACGTAACCTGCTAATATTCCAATTTCCGTTAGGTTTACAGAAAAAAATGTTGATAAGTTATTTTGTAGCAACGGTGCACCCTGTAGGATGCAGATACATAGATACAAAAACTTTTATAAATATTTTTTTTTAATATAAGCAGGTTACGTTACGTTATGTACACACTGTATTATTCAACGTTCACTTTAATCTATAGTTTACTTTTTATTATACTTTTTGTGTCTCTTCCATTCATTTTCATTCCCTTCTCTAATTATATTCAAAAGGAGTTTTCTAGTTTCCTTCGATTTTTAACTTTTTCTCCAATTCATCTGGTATTTGGTCCATTGTCCCTGTATCTACATACATCTAAGAATTTAGCACCAGACGGGTTAAGGGTTCGAGCATGTTTATAAAAAATGCATCCAGTAGGCATCTACTTTTTTATTGAACATCCCTTTAGTAGAACTAACATATATATGGCATTAAATTTACTGTTTGGAATCTGAACAAATTAATGTTATAAATGAAACTGTTTCTGGATCAAATAAAAACAATTACCTATAACCACAGATTATAAAGGGAACAGATACGAATCCCGGTAAAACATCAAACGATTTTCAGCTCCGTCGTCAATGACCTTGGACCTTTAACTCGGTATGGCCGCGATGCTGCCAGATTAAAATATTTTCTGAATTTCTTTCTAAATTGCAGTGTTGACTCGGGGACAATAACAATTTCTATTGCCGGATCTAGTTTTTTTGGAAGTTTCCACTAAATCTTTAAAACTGCGCCATGAATTAAAACAATAATCATAATCGAATATATATTTATGTATTTATTAAATACCTATATGTACATTCCTATGACTTGTTATAAATAGTCATTACTCTTGGGAGATTAATTAATAAATACAAATAATTACAAAAATCAACCAAATTTTAAAGTACAAATAATTCTTAATGTATTCTGTCCACGACCACCTAATAAAAAGTCGATATTTTACCTCCTAACAAAAGGTATATGGTACTCATATATATAATAGAGTGAATTATGGTTCATAATACACTGGAGTGTATTATGGTTCAATCGCCTGCGGCTCGAGACGCAAACGTCACCCAGCGTGAATAATGGCTATCATAAATTGCTCGTTTAATAATATACTATATTATCAAAGGGAATACAATATACACCTATGCATTTTGATAGTAATTTGTAGCACCAAAGTTAATATCAAAAATATTTCTTATATCATAGGCCGGGATATTAAATTACATACTCTTATCCTTTGGAAATCGAAAAAACTTCATTTTTCTTTCCGAATAAAGATTATTTGGACAGTCTCTGTATGGAAAATACACTCCGCCGTGATGTTTATTCATTTTATAAGAATAATAGTCTATACCACTATATTTTTATAGTTAATATTACCACAACGCACAATCCATTAGTAAAATAACACAATTAATATCGCCGATTGAACACCTTCAAAAAACGAAGAAAACAAAAATGGCGTTATGATTTTTGAGCACAGATTACAAGTGATTTTAAGCATACTTTGACGTTTTGAGCCAAGCCGTCACCGTTATTGTGCATTTTGCCAAGGATATGGTTTGTGAAAAAAAGTATATATTTATGGTATGATTTTCACACATTATAATTTTTTTAATTGTATAATTATTTCAATGTTAATAAAATTGATTTAAAACAAGTAATTATCGAATATTTGTATCTGTATAACTATCACACTTGAAAAAATGCTTATCAAATATTTGAACCATGATCGTAAATTGAAGGAAATATTATGCAAATTGACAACCCTGTTGACAAATTTGGCGAAGCAGCCCGAACGGAGTCGACATAAGACGATTTGAATGGGTATCTCCACCCATCTCTCTCTCATTTTACTGTTCTCTGTCAAGCTTTCGTATCTATTCTCTTTATAATCAGTTGCCAAGCAACCGGACGTTTTCAGTGATGACGACATGTACTGTTCTCTGTTTGCGAAAATTCTACCATTGATATTAATATAACTTGTCGGATTACGAAGTACCCTTTTTCGAACTACAGGGGATGTCTGGCAATTTTTGTATACTCTTTCGGAACGTTTATCAAATTACAGGGATTCAACTGTATGGCCTTTTGTATTTGAGAATCTATCATAACCAGCAATAAACACGTGTTCTGGTATTTTAGCAACCGCGGGATTTGATATTTTCCGTCCGCAGATCGTCTTCGAGATAATGAATAATTGCATTGATCCTCAGTCTGACATGACCTGAAATTTGCTTCTTTTTGTGCGAACCTAAGATGGGAAACAAACCACACCAGACACAGACCACAGACTACTACACAGAACACATGACTACTGAACAAATAAACAAACGTGATCGCGTCGGTTGCATTTGGCATTGCTTCAGTGATGACACAGTAACATACAAACCTAACCTATACCATCCCTATCCTACTGATAGTCCTTATTCCCCGTTGTAGCATAAATAATGATTATTGTTACTGGTTGCTGTCACGAGTGTCAGGTTTGTGAGCTTGCAAATGGAAACTCCAAACCGAAACACCCTTTCCTAAAAATCACTGAAAATCATTCTGAAAGGAAAGATAAGAGAGCAAATAAAGTTTAACGTTGGAAATCAACAAATAACTCCTTCGAAAACTCTAAAATACCTTGGCATATACCTAGACCACCAGAGCACATTCGGAGCCCACATTAGCAGAACATGCGAGAAAGCCGAAAACAAAAACAGCCACTCTAGCCAGGCTTATACCAAACATAGGAGGACCTAGTAGCCTAAAAAGAGAGGCTCTAGGCACTGTTGTGAACTCTATTCTCCTATAAGGAGCCCCAGTTTGGTGTAAAGCTTTTGAAATGACCAAATACAGAAATCTGATGGTAAGATCTCAAAGGAGGGGTATTACTTAGAATTGCAAGTGCATACAAAACGGTGTCAGCAGATGCACTTACGGTAATAACAGGGATCCCACCTGTGGACATTCTTGCTCAGGAAAGACATTACATACACAAACGCGAGTATTTCACAAAACCTGAAAAAGAAATGGCAAGAAGAAATACAGTAAATCAATGGCAATTAGGATGGAACGAGAATACCAAAAAGGCACAATGGACGAAAAGGCTCATCCCAAGTCTGGACCCCTGGGTAAATTGTCGATTTAGGAGAACATACTTCTATATAACCCAATTTCTGACTGGCCATGGGTCATTCAAAGCCTTCACATTCAAAATAGGAAAATCTGACAGCGACAAGTGCATCCACTGCCAGCAGGTGGACACTGCGGAACACACCCTGTTTGATTGCCCAATAACTGCCCACGACAAAGCTCGAACAGACACCACAGTGGGAGTCCAGCTCACTCCGGATAACATAATCAACACCATGTTAAGAGACCAGGATACTTTTGCCATCATTGCAGATCTGATCAAGGAAACAATGGTAAGAAAGAAGAAGGAAGAACGAAACGAAGCATAGGACTGCCGCCCATAGACCGACATAAGTCAGAAATGACGGTTCCGGCAATGGAAGAGGGCGTAATTGGGAGGTTTTAGTGGGAGTAGTGCCCCACACTGTTGGATGCAATCGATGCCGATAGCAAGCATCCTTCGGTTTCCCCCACCAAAAAAAAGGTCTCATACGGAAGCACTTTGGAGTGGGAATAATACAATTATCACAACTACTGAAGATCCCTCCAGATAAACTGGTAGTCTATATACTAGACACGCAGCTTCTGGAATGGAAGTGGGTAGATAACATGGGTGATTGTACAAAGATTCAGTTCAAGTACCTTGGCTGTTGAGCCCAACCCAAACGTATGGATGAATGAAATATCACTCGGTAGTACGTTGTAAAGTAATTCTAAAACTTTTTTGTACTTCAATTCTCTAAACTCGTCAACTACTAACAAAATTTATTTCTCCCAGAAGTAATTTCACCAGCTACGATTTAATGAAATGGAAATATTAGAATGGCATTGAATTCCCGGCAATAACGAACCAGTAGATCCTGAAAGTCGAGAGTTCTCCGCGGATATTGATAGAAACACTTTTGCTAGATCGTCGTCCTCAGAGCATCAATATTTATATAGATTGTTTGGTACATACTTTTCATGTTAGGTATAGTGGTTGATACTGAGATAATTAGTTGGATGACTGAAACTTCAATTTCAACTATTTGTTATATTAGGTGACATAAAGTCACAGAAAAATAATATAAATAAAGATATACTCACTCTTTACTAACGTCGTAAATAGTATAGTGCGCCGTAAAGGATTGTCGGAATACCTAGAAAAGAGATAAATTTTAAAAAATTGAAATTTACTGGCCAAACTTGAAACGAGGTTTTGTACAAACTTTTCCAGTTTATTCCATTACACGGATAGCAAATAAAGTTATATCCTTTGATGTCTGCTATTTTACTGCAAAATCATTATGTTTGTTTTTGAATAGAAAAATAATGTAATTATTATAGGTTCAGATTCTCATTGAGAGTATTTAGTCCACAATTTTGCAAGTCGTGTGCACGGTGAACAACAATTATCAATTATTATTTGTGAAATACAACAACTCTTAAATTGATACAAGGGTCATGAGACTCATGAGTCAGTGAGTTTTCCAATTTCTCAATTTAATACTGATTGATTTCATCTCAGCCTAGCATGCCGCAGCAATTTTCTGCTGAACGCGTGTTTTGTCAACTGATCAGATGTGAGCATTATTTTTTCAGAATTGAGATACGCTTCGTTGCGAATAAGAAATGATGGATTACTGTAAAAATCGCTACCTTCTGCGATGAGCGCGCCACTGTTTCCGCTACTGACATGCTCCAACTTGTTAAAAGTATATCGAATTATGGTGTCGAATTACATTCCACACTTAAGGTTAAAGCCTTTCTAAACATTTGTTTGGAGTGCTGAAAATATAATAATAAATGTGACTAAATATAATTTGCATGTTCTTTTTGTATTTTTTTATTAATCCATTTATCCTATAAATGCGACTGATTTCATTGAGGTGAAATATCCCGACCATTGGAAATCCAAGTATATTGAAGATAGGGAGTACTTCAAGTCAGACATATGTTTGCAAACATGCTATGGGAATAGGGATTAGAATTCAGACAAAAAATATTTAACAAATAAAACCAAACAAAACAAATCTTGTGTGCTTCTTCTGTCAATTGCATCTGATGACGTTTGATCTCAAGTATAACTGGGCGGCTCAGGTAAAAACAGTTTTTACTTTTATTGATACCAATTTTACTTGGAATAATCTTTTCCTTCGCTATTTACAGATTAATAGAAAATCTCTCTTACTCAAATTTAAGATTAAACTTTTAGAATTAGATATTTCTTTCTGCCAACAGACATTTCTCCTTCCCATCCATAAACATTTAACAGTATCTGCGCCTCGACAGAAATATTTGTGCCCGAAAATGCCCATCAAAAAGAACAAAAGAACCATCGCGTAGCTCAGGTTATGTAATACATCTCTCTTAAAGTTTACATAGGTTGTACCTGTCAGATAAACCATGATGAAATTTGCACTATTTGTGATCAAGAGGAGTTGAAAACTATTGAATATATTGTTGTTTGAAACAATCCCCCTTAAATTACCTATGTTGTAGCTGATCCACTCAACAATATTACAGTAAATTTAGCTAAAGCCATTGCTAGCTATATTTGGAATGTTCTTAAACTCATAGTCTTTATTATGAATAAATAGCTAATATTTATTTCATCAATATTTTATCATTGTAATCAGGTTCTGCATTGTTCTCTTCAATGGAATTGTGAAGATTTATTTATCTAGGACCTAGGTAGTCTCCGGTATACATAATGGTTCCCTATACCTAAATACAGAGGGTTCCGAGTTATGCTGACTTTTTTAAAAATGTGAACCTTTCGAAAAAAATTGATACCTCATTGATATAACGAATACTAGTGAATTTTCTCTTATATCTAAATAGTTGGACATTCGTGGAATTTATTCCACGATTGAGTACTAAATATCTCTTTACAGGGTGTTCAGAATTTTCAGTTTCATTATTAGATCATTCAATGTGCAGTATCAGGCTTATTTTAAATGGAACACCCTGTATTTAAATTATTAATCATATTCAAAAAAATTTCCCCTTCCGAATGGTATAAGGGTGTCCTATACTTAGGTATTATACTTTTCGTGCAATTTACAATTTTCCTAAATTTTATGCTAAATCGATTTTAAAACATGTGCAATTCTCTCTAAATTTCAAGCTAAGGATAGTGGCATAGTTTTTGTAAGAAACTTAATAGATCACGTTTCAAGCCTTCAGAAAATATAGGGTTCTGCTATCCTATACCGAGTGGTTAAAAAATATAGCCACTCTCACAGAAAACTCACTATCCACTTGGAGACATTTTATGAAATAACAAAAAACAAAAAAGTTTCACACAATACGAGTGTTATGTTGAAGGTTGATTTAATCATCTTTATTTAGACCATTGAAATACAACATGAATAAAAACTGAACTAACAACTAACCTAACTTTTTGTTTTTTGTTATTTCATAAAATGTCCAAGTGGATACTGATTTTTCTGTGAGAGTGGCTATATCTTTTAGGATAGCAGAACCCTATATATTCTGAAGGCTTGAAATGTGATCTATTAAGTTTCTTACAACAACTATGCCAAGATCCTTAGTTTGAAATTTAGAGAGAATTGCAGATGTTTTAAAATCGATTTAGCATACAATTCAAGAAAATTGTAAATTGCACGAAAAGTATAATACCTAGGTATAGGACACCCTCCTACCATTCGAAAGACGAAATTTTTTTGAATATGATGAAGTATTAAAATACCATTTGAAATAAGCCTGCACATTGAATGATCTAATAATGAAACTGAAAATTCTGAACACCCTATAAAAAAAATATTCAGTAATCAATCGTGGAATACATTGCACGAATGTCCAACTATTTAGATGTGAGAGAAAATTTGCTAGAATTTGTTATATCAATGAATTATTAATTTTTTTCGATATGTTCACATTTTTAAAAAAGTCAGCATAACTCGGAACCCTCTGTATCCAGGTATAGGGAACCATTATGGAGGAGTATAATATTTTTTAGGGGCAAACAGAAAATGCAATAAAAAATAGGGTGTTCCATGAGAAAAAATATAACTTTGATACGCCACACTTTATTGGAACACCCTGTATGTTTCAAAATATTTTCAAATTACAGTTTAAGTTGGAGTAAAATTTGTGGTATAAAAAGATTTCCCGAAAAATTTATATTTTCTGCGATATTTGTCCGGTCCCGGACTTTTGCCGAACTCTGTATAAACTCGTCTTGTATATATTGTGTATATGTTTTCGATTTTTTTTTGGACATCCTCGCAGAAAACTTACCATAGTCTTTTAAAAATATTTTATGACTATCCAACAAAATAAGATTCTTTTATAGAATAGGTTAACATACCTATAACCCTAATATGTAACAATATCAACTTTTCGAACAGGCTTGTTCGTGTAAACAATATCTTTATTTTTGTTGAGAAAATTCGTGAAATACTGCTAATCTTATCAAATGTTCATCTACATCAGTTTAAGCATGAAAACTTAGAATCGTAACGTGAAAGTAGAAAGTAACAGACCATTTGGCGCTTCAAAATTTGGCACCATGCCATATACATTTCCTTAATACCGTAGGAAAATCTCACGTATTTCGTACGGCTCGCAAAAGCTATGAACTTGGTGGGAAATGATATAGTAGTGTATTTTAATGTTTAAGAATTCTTTTAGAATCAAAAATTAAGAGCGAATTATGGATTCAAACGATTCAAGATTAAAAAAAGATTCGAAATATTCATAAAAGCTACTAATTCTAAAAGAAACAGAATTTAAATTGCGGTATTCTGTTCCTTCCCACTTTTTTCAAACTCACTGTTAGTATGTTCGTGCACTAACTATCACTTTGGTGGAAAAGGCAGAATCAAAAAGTTTTTGTGCTATCAGGGGATTAGCCGCGCGGCTTTTGGTCATAGTCTGCTATTTGCATAGATGCTTTCAGCTTGCACAAGATTAGTTTATTTTTCCATAGCTTATTTTATGTTTAGGTTTGAAGAGCTGGAGTATTGACTTGTAGTTCTATTGTAGTCCTCTGAATCTAGATCACAATCTCCAGACTCTTTCCAAATAGCTCATTAGCCTCGACACTGAACAAGTCATATAATTTCTTTCCTGTGGCTTAGTGGTGGCCTCGTAAAGGAAACCACAAATCTTCCAAGTAGTCGCTCGGGCATAGTATGTGCTTTGCACTTTTCTCGTCTAGGTAACTCAATCTGCACATGGCTTCGTCTGTTAACGCCATCACCGTGCCTGCTAAGCATACAGTCTTGTTAACGTACCAAATAAAGCTTTGACAATTTTTATATCTTTGCTTATTGGGTCTACCCGAATGCTCTCTGATAAACTGTCTTACCTGTGAGACTGTCAACCATTATAGAGATTTATGTAGCACCCACTTTCTGGTGATCATATTTATTGACGACTTTGCGACTCCTCAGTTCAATGAATGTCATTGCTGAGCCTTGTCTAGCTGTTGCATCATTGCCCTTATGACCCTGGCGTGCTGGTACCATGACATTGCAATGGCCTTATCAAGATTTCAAAGTCCAAGTAACAGACTCCCACCACATCTCGTTACTTCGCACCTTCTGTCTATGCCAAGAGAATGGAAACGATATGTGAAATTTACAACTATCTCTTAAACATCAAGGGGAGTGGGATTAAAAGTCACCTCCATAGACCTGGTGGATGTGGTCCTCATGGCTCCAGTTATTTATTCTAATTTTAGGATAGGTTTGTTTTATTCTTATATTCTTTTATTCTTACGATGGCCGTATATTTGTGGTGTATTTTTCTCATTTTATACGATTGTATCCGACTGTTTGTTTCTTGAACAAATGAATGAATTAAAAAGCATTGCATTTTTCATCCTCGTTAAACGAAAATTGCAATTACTTTTTCATCCTACCACTTTCTGAGACGTAATTTAAATACTTATAATTAAATAACCCCATTAACACGCACATTTGAAATTAAGACTAATATATGGAACAAAAAAAAGCTTAAGAAGGTTAATGTTGATTTATGGTTACAATACAGGGCTATACTGTAATGATCTGCAGTTTCTAAATTAAGTAGTGTAGGGTATAGTGGCGCATTCGGCGTTTTGCTGCGAAGTACCGTTGACTCAACGTTACACAATTTCTGAGGACCATAACGTTTTCGCGACAGGTCGGTTCAAACTTCTGTCTTTGAGTATAAAAGAAAGAAAAACACATTAGGAAAGGATAATGGGAGTACCCTCCCCATTGAATCGGTAGTCACCGGTACCTCGCAGCAAAACACCTAATATATCGAAAACTAACAGTATACTTGTCAGTCAGACGAGAGGGTGAACGCTTCTCGTGGTGCGTTTGTGATTTATTTTCAATTTTTGTCTTAAATTTGGCTAGTAGTGTGAAAAATTGTATATACACCATGATGGTGAAGACATTTATAAGCCTCGCACCTTATTCCGCTCGGATAATTTTGGTGCTTGGTCAATAATAATAGTCTTCACCACCTTGGTGTATAATATACTATTCATTTGTACTTGACAATGTGTTTACCAAATTATTTTCTAAGAAAGGTAAACTTTCACTTCTAAAATAAAATAAACTTATATAATATAATATCTTAAAGAGAGAAAAATCTTGAAACTCAATATTTATACACCGATAAACTTCTAAATTCTTCAATAAACATGAACGAATCTCAGAATGTGATCTTATCAAATGATAGTGGACAAGTAGCCTGACAATCAACTTTTTTCATGTGGACTTTCAAAGCATTTACACGATATTTTACATTGCTGCAGGGACAACAGAAGAAGGCTTTCTTTTGGACACTCCTGCTTCGGTGTTCAGGCGAAGAAGAGTGTTATAATCCAACCCTCAACGCACCAGATACAACTTCAGCAAGTTGTCAAATTTATTCCATTCTTTGAACCTATATCGTCACCCCCTCGTTTATATAGTATTTCGATTTCAGTCACGCACAGTCTTAGATCTTCAACTAATTGAATCAATATTACTCAAACTCTTGAATTGTGAATTGTGAATATTTTTCTGGAAAATTCTAATTTCCCCCACGAACATCAAACACTTGCATACATTGTTTTTCTGGTGGAGTGGCAAAAAGCACTTTCTGCTCGTAATTCAGGGTATCTAAAGATGATAATTAAGTTATCTATGGTCGTTTTTTTTTATATTCCTGTCTCTGTTTGAGTTCCCGTAATAATCTCACTTCCAATAAACCATTTTCCATCGTGTTTGGAATGAATGTCTTACTGCTGCTTACTTGTAATATTCAAAAACACACAAACTGCAATACGTGCGTTTTATTGCAACAACAAAACCACCAATCCCAGGACTTCTTACAAGTGGTAGGACCAAAAATACATAACTTTTTCAAAATAAGACGTGAAACATGGAAAGTACATGTAAATGATAAGCGTAGAAATTAAATCCAAATTGACTATTAACAAACTCAATTGATAGCAGTTTGGCTATTTTCGTGTTAAATTTCCAAAGGACTTTCACGCACATCCAGGTTTGGCTTACAGAAATTCTTATAGAATTTAGCTGGTTCTCGTTTTCTCTAAAAATAAAATGGGAATTAAGAATTGGTTCAGTTACACAATTCAAAATAATCCACCACTTTATTGTGTGTGAAGGGTCATTCGTATATCCCAGGAACTGAAACTGCCGGTAAATTAGCGAGACAGTCAACTTATTCAGGGACAAAGAGAACTAAATGGAACCTAATTACAATAAGAACAAAAATGTAATATAGAGTGGTCGTCATTTTACAATAACAGCAATAATACTCACTACAAAATATACCTTATGCTTCCTAAATTTCTTTCCTCTGAACAAAGCCATCCTATCAAGAAAATCAACACAACGTTTTGCAGATGTCTTACTGGCCACGCGGCCGTTAAAGTTAAACCAGAGTAAATTTGACAGAAGTGTCAGACATAGTGAAAAATATTTGTTACTTTGAAAAAAGACAAATTACCCAATGTTATAATTAGTAATTTGAATAATTGTCCTCATTTTACTGTAAATATGAATTTAAATAATTAGAATTCGTTGTGTAGGTATATATTTGTTTATAGTAAATTCATTTTTATGTTTTTAGCCCCTTCAGGGCAAATTTTTTATTTATTTTTTCTTCATGTGCTCGTAGATAAACTTTTGTATGACACTCATGCGTGAAGTACTTTTGCGCACCCGTTGCGAAAAAGGCACTCTCTACGCTCGTTCCTTGCATTTTCGCAACTCGTGCGCAAAAGTATAACTTCACGCACTTGTATCATAAATAACTATTGTTTTTTGTCAACTTCAAATAGATGTAATACTGCCACTCCAATTTCCGCTCTTCAAACACATGTAGTTGTTGTAGGTTATAAAATATAAAAATGTTCAAAAGTTAACGACAGTCTATTTAATGTAATTTTAAAAATATACATAGATAGTCCCAAATTTAGCAATTTTACACGCATTTTGTCACAGATAGAATTTTTCAAAATTATATAGTTCAGTGCTACATTTTTATTTCAGGCGAACAGACCTATTAAGTGACACTTAATTTGACAGCTGTCAAATAATTTTGTTTTTTCTTTCATTGTTCTTGTTTTTTATAATAATTGAAAATTATTAATTAAATAATTCTTATTAATCGGAGTAGGTAAAATATTGTATGCAACTTTCATGTAATTGCCATTAATACACTCGCATATTATATACGAAGCTTGCCTGTGGCTCGTTTCGTATCTTACAACATGCTCGTGTCTTAATGGCTATCATTACATGATCGTTGCATAAAAGACTATTATGATTGTGTAGTTAATGCGTTGTCGACCTTTCAATTTGGTTTTCTTGACTTCTCCATAGAGCAATAATAACCATCTTGTGGCAATCTATGAGCAAATACTCATTTCAACCTACAAACTTAAGATCGTAAGAAAATAGAAAGTGTTTCTCCCTTAGTGATTCTCATTCCTCCTCTTATCCGTTGCCTGTTTTATTTGCATTTTTATATTATACGAGTCACTATGACGGACGCCTTTGCGAGAAGAGAGTATCACTGATATTCCTCTTGCATTTTTTTCTTCTTGTTATCCCTTCATCAGATGTAGTTTAATGGAGCTATGAATGACTGAATATATGAATTAACTTAGTGCCTTCACTATCATATTTGATTCTTTAGTTCGATTCAAAATTTTCGTGGCAAAGCCACTTGAAAGACTGTGTTAGCGAAACACGTCAGTTAAAAATTGGTTCAAATATAATGTAGATTTTACTAACTTCAATTGTTTTATTTCATAGTTTGAAAAATGTATTGTTTCCAAGAAATCTCTTGAGCTTGAGCTCGGTCCTGCAAACATATTGGTGATTTACTTTTAGAAAGTAACGCCGACTTAGTGCGTGACTTGTAACTGTTAATTTACCAATGGATAAGGAATTCTCCTCCATAAATACTATTTGTATTCATTCAGACTAGGCAGTGCTACCTTTACGCTATCTTAATAACATCTCTGTCGTTTATTACACATTCTATTTAGCTTTGGAATTGGGTTAACATGATTCACAAGTTGGAACTGGTAGTAGCCGTAAATTACGGACATGTGAAATGATAATTATGTGAGTTTTTCTGAACTACTTGATCACCGATTATCACAAAATTATAATTGATCTGTTATTCCGAATCAACGATAAATAAATTTTTGTTTGTTTGATGATTCGGAGTGATGAAGAACTTAAACTTCTTTCATCTATCCAGACCTATTCAATACATTTGTCTTCATAATTTCCGTATACAAAGACAAAGATAGGTATCAATTTTTTTAAATGTTATTGAGTAGATATGATTGGAAAGGAACGTATCCAGAATAATCTAATTGATCATAACTGATACGATAAAGAAGCTGAATTAATTTGGATTTTCTAAGGTAGCTACTAGCCTGTTCCTCTAAGACCCTGTCCTGGCATATATAAGAAAGTGATTTTGTTATGTTTATCCCTCTGCTTAAGAGATTGTTTGCAGTTCCTAAACTTTGAAGTAGCCTGACTATCAGACGTGATGAATACCAAGGCTGAGTTGTGGCATTGTTTGAGGCACTCATGAACATACATTATGTCTCTTAAAATTAGTTCAGCCTGGAATGTTGTTGGTGCGTTTCCCTATGCAGTTACAATAAATAAGGTAGCCTGCACATCTTCATGGATTGGGTTGCTCCAGCCCTCAGTATTCCAAGACGTAACGATAGAGGCAGCCTTTCACAGTTTTTTCTTTAAGAAGAAAACCAAGGAAAACAAATTGGGGGAGCTGGAACCCCTGTCTGAAGAAATACCTAGCACCGATACAGAAAAAAGGGTTGAAAACCTGAATAGGAAACGAGCTTGAACCGGAAGGGTAATAATCCATGCATTTGAATATTCTAGTAGTCGAGCGGATAAAGCACAAAAAATGCTCTAAGTTCGGAATTTTTTCCCTAAAGACGGATCGGAATGCGGTTTTTTGCATTCGCTTTGGAAAATTATTTGTAAAGAATGTACCTGCAATAATTTCCGGCCTTTTCTTGTCGATATTGTCAAGAAAGTTCTCGGGGATGACTTCCAGGTCGAGGTTCGGGTGCACTAGGTGTCCAGGGGGGTTCGTCGATGCCATATTTGAATTCAGCAGCCTGAAAAATCCCCGGGCGTCGAGTTTCCCTTCTTCCCCGCTAGAAATTCGGGAGAGCCCCACGGAGAAGACGTTCGAGGCCAGGGTACGGCGCACCAGGTGTTCAGAGGGACGTTTCCCACGCAAAATTCTGATTAAGCGTCCCCAAAAACCCCTTATAACGATTTTCGGTTCACCTTTTTCGATTTTCCTTGGAAAACCCTCGGAGACGATGTTCAAGCGCAGGTTGCGGTGTACCAGGTGGTGGGAATGTCGTTTTCGACGTGAAATCGTGATTTCGCGCCTCAAAAAACACGCCTCCAATAATTTCCGGGCTGTTTTTGTCGATCTTGTCAAGAAAGTTCTCGGGGATGATGTCCAGGTCGAGGTTCGGAGGCACCAGGTGTCCGGGGGGTGTTTGCCGATGCCATATTTGAATTCAGCCACCCGAAAAACCCCCGGGCGCGGAGTTTTTTTCGTTCCCCTCGTGATTTCTTGGAGAGTCCCACGGAGACGAGGTTCAACGGCGTTCCTGAGCCCCAGGTGTTGGGGGGGGGTTCAATTTCAACATCATAATCGTGATCAGCGACCTCGCAAACCCCCGGGTACCCGATTTGAGCCAGTTCTGACTCATATTTACAGAGTTTTTACATTCTCCAAAAGGACTCCCAAAAGATGCATTTTTGGTATGCATTTTTGAATGCAGCGATGCAATTCCCGATTTGTAATGAGAACAAAGTAGGTACATTTTTTACAAATAATTTTCCGAAGCGAATGCAAAAAACCGCATTCCGATCCGTCTTTAGAGAAAAAATTCCGAACTTTTTTGCTTTATCCGCTCGACTATAGTGGAAAAACCATTTGATATGAGTACATGAGCTCAAACCCGAAACCTCCTTGATAGAGTGAAGCTTACCGGAGACTGGCCTAGATACATCAAGGTGAGAAACACCTATTACAAGGAATTTAGAAAAGCTAAAAGAAATAGTTCCAGGAAGTTCTTTGAAAACACTATACATGCCTCTCCAAGACATGACATGACGAAAAGTAGTGTCAACACAGATATTACTACGAGGAGTCAAGATATACCGAAAATGAGAAGAAAATAGTGTGACTAGAAGCTGATTTTCCTTGGAGTAACCCTAACAAGGAAGTTTCTCCTCTAGGAGGTCCAAGTGAAAGTAGCCCTGAACTGGGTATGAACCAGAGGCATGGAGAATGATAATAGTAACCTTCATTCCAAAAGCTGGAAAAAGGGTCTCGACAAACCCAAAATCCTTCAGACCAATGAGTCTAACATCATTTGTGCTCAAAACGATGGAAAAAGCTATGGACCATTTATTAGAAATCCGCAGCAGCCGGCTTACAGATTTACGGAGACCTCACTGGAGCTGGATATTCAACCTGCCCTAGTATAACTAATTTTTTTGCTGCCAGTAGTGGATTTGTTCATCTTCCTGTTACCTCTTTCGATAAGGTGCTGTTACTAACCTGTCGGGCCATATTGTTGTATGTTCTATTTGAAATACAAATGGAGCTTATCTTCAAGTAAAATCAAGTGCTTGAAGATCCAAACAAATTTTGAATTAATTGCATGTGTTAAATACATCTCTATATAGTAGTGTGGGATTCCGGAAAAATTTTTGTTATCTTTATATGTCAAAGATGAGATGTATTTCAATACGCCTTACAAATTTCAAAATACTTCTATTCTCCTACAAATTTCCCTTGCTATTCCCCCTGTTGAAAAACTCTCTCCCGAACTCCACTTTCAATTATAAAAATAATCATGTCAAAAAGCTTTTTCATGTGTGCATTGTCCCATAATTTTCTCTTTAAACGTCTAGAGAACTCAATTCTCTCGGAAACGATGAAATTCCTGGCAAAGTTTTTGATAAAGGTATAATTTCATCGCGCACAATTTTTTAACAGAAGAGTGATTTTCCGCTTAGACTGATCCTATATAAAGATTAGAATATCTGTTGAATTTCCCTTAAATATTCCACCAGAATAGCATCTACTGATATGTATTCAAAGAACTTATTTGTGTCTTAAGAAACAGGAAGTTTAGATAGAGGATTTGTTGTTCTACCGGGAGCAGCTTAGGAAAGCTGCTCGCGATACAGGAAGTCATTGAGTCAAGTTTTATATGAAAATTTACTACAAGCTTCCGAAAGAGAGAAGGAAAAGGGTGTATTATATAGGTTTTACTAGGTATAAGTGGTAACAAAAATAAGAAGCCAACCAACCAACTGGTTTTCTTACATTTTGCCACTCAATTTTTTTTTCTGTGAGCAGATTCTATATCCTTGGAACGTTAATTAAAAGCAGCAGTTAGGTCGAAAAAGAGAGCACCTGGAAGAAAAGCTCTTTCGTGAAAGTATTTTCCGTAAAACCTTTATTAAAATACAGTTTTTCAAAATTTATTCTGTGCTTAGCTTGCCCTGTTCGTTGGGTCGAATTTAGTAATGAAAATTATATTACTTTCCTGTTGATCGATTTATCTGAAGCAGGTACCCACCTCCAGTTTTGCTGATGGTACAATTACTCACATTCAGTATCATTCTAAATCCAAGATGGCCGCTGCCACAAAATGGCGAGTTACTTTTTCTTCGACCCTTTCAATATGTATATCATGTAGAGGATTCTTAGGTAGAAAGCAGTGAATCATAAAAAACCAAATTCAAGATAGCTGCCACTACAAGATTTCACCTGTACCTATGGTGCTGCACGCGAACTAATTTTTTTGTTCATTGGATGATTTGTCTTTGTGCTTCTTTTTGTATCCTGAGATCAAATTTAATAAATACTTCAAGATTATAATTGAAGTGGTTACATAAATCGATAGTTGACTGGACATAAATTGATGAAAAAAGATTTGCTGCAGCACTCTAAACAAAACCAACACCAAGTTTTTCCACTTTAGCGGATGATATTATATTGTTCGTTGTAATAGGTGAGTTAACCCTTAACTGGTATAGTGGGGTCTCTCGCGACCCCAGACTGTGAATGTCGCTGTAATTTCACAAAACTTGGCATCCGCGCAGCAAGCATCTCAGTAGCTGCATGCCTTACGTTAAGTTAGTTATCGCTAAAAACCCTAGTGCTGTGACATTAACCGATATCGAATTATTTACGTTTGGAGTCATAAGAGACCCCACCATACCAGTTAGCGATTTTTTTTAGTTGCGATGGCGGGTAAGTTTTTATCACAAAAAGAGCTTGAAGAACTTGCTGCAAACCTTAGTGATATTGATGAGCCCAGAGATGATGAAAGTGACATTGGTGAATCTTTCGAGGACCTTTCGGACAATGAAAGTGAACATAGTCTACATGATTCAGAGTCGGAAATAGAAATAGAGTCAGGAGGAAAATGTGGAGGACGAAATTGTAAAGGAGGAATATGTGGATGAGGTAATTGATGATAAGGAAATTGAGGATAAGCAAAATGTAAATGAGGAAAATTCTGACGAGTTAGGCCGAACAGGAAACTATTATTATGGCAAGAACCGGTGTAAATCGGCATCCAAGAATCTGTAAGGAAAACCTGCTTGTCTTTTTTTTATTGTTGGCTGAAAGGTTTTTTTTTGTTTCAGGGGAGCAGTCGATGCAAAAAAAATTATTTATTGACCTTTTTTCTCTTAATATGACCGGGGTCACGTAAGACCCCATTATATCAGCTACGTTCCAAGAAACTTGCGTACCAGTCAAGGGTTAACAAAATATTTGAAAATTCACTTGGTTCGACAATAGAAACAATTTTTATTTGGTGTAATAAATTTGGCCATAATAAAAAGTGACTTACTGATTTAAGGTTATGTTGAAATAGCACGTAGCTGAGGTCTTTTGAGCATTGATACCCCCTGACGTTGAGTTGTCTCTGTAAATAAAATGAAAATAAATTCAATATAAATTTTGGAGGCTTTATGTCTGAATTTTTATTTCCAAAACTATTGATTTACTGCAAAATTGTGGAAACAGGTATTTTGATTTCACAGACAAAGTTAATATGTGTGAGAAGTTTTTGAAATATTGGTTTATCAAAAATGGGAATATTTCAAATAGGTTAGGTTAGGTGTGTCATGAGTGGGTCTATAAGGCCCTCCACTGCGACTCGCAAGAGTCTATTGTGACTCACACGTATTCAGATTTCACCAAACAAATTCAGCTTCTTAGTTTACTTTATTTGGTGGATAATATTTTAGGTCCGAGGGCAATAGAGAGAGAGAGAGACCCCGCCAAACATCAGACACCTGATTCGAGTCGCGGCGGGGTAAGCACAAATTGTATGCTCTGCTGTTTCATCATCTTCCAGACAAAGACGGCAAGTCGGATCTTCCGACAGTCCAAGTTTTAGCATAGATATTCCAATAACAGTGGCCTGTTAAAAGGCCTGTTAGACAACGTAGGTCATGCCTGCTATAGTCTAACATTTGTTTGGAGACATTTTTCGAAGGATGCATAAAAGCCTTTGAATGAACCAATCCTGGTAAATTATGCCAGTAGTCTAAAGCTCTTTTGCTGTCCAGGTATTCAGTATTTGCTTGGAAAATCTTATTGCGATGCCAATTGTAGATTATGGTCCGATAGAATCACGTGCGGTACCCTCCCTTGCAAAAAAGTCTGCCATAATGGCCAGGTATCCAGACCAGCAATACTTTATTGAGTTCTCCTATTGGGGAGCAGTCAAAAACCAATTTCGACGTTACACGGTGAAAGCTAAGTGCTTCCAAAGCCGCTTGACTGTCTGAGAAAATTTTTATTGTTATGAAATTGGCTTGCTCCAATCTTTACACATATAAAACAATATTTTAAATAACAGCACACTAAATTAAGGTATTGTCAGTTAAGATAGCGCTGCTATACTATTTACCAAGAATAGCTAAGCTGCATCGGCTTAAGAAAACAGTTGCACACTTCAGCACTTTGCCAAATGTACTAGTGTCTTACTCCACTTATCTTGCTCATAAAACTGAGAATATTATATATCGTTTTCAACTATTTGCAATAAGTTTCGTGTATAAAAATGAATTTCAACCTCAAATGACAATAAATTTTGAAATATTCGAAATTTTCACTCACCAAAGTATTGTTTGTAACTAAAACGGAAACGGTGAAGTTTTTGCCAGTATGTAGAATGGAAAGACTCCCGTCATCGGACTGGAAAACGAAGTGTTTGGAAGAGAGCCACGAGGAAGGAAGTCTTCGTGGAGTAAGGTCACCCTGGAAAAAGGTTTTATTTTATTTTGAGCACAGTTTTTTTATTCAATAGATTTCGTGTTTGCTTTTGGATTATATTTATATTTTCCACAATTGGTTTAATAATAGTGAATAATTGTAAAAGTGCTTCATTCACGCTAGAAACTTTAAACACGAGAGCAAAGCTCGAGTGTTCTATTTTCTGGGGTAGATAGAACGCGAGTAAAACACGAATGCAATACAACGTTTTATCCACAATCATAGTCGAATCAAATTTCATTAAACTGTGATATGACACTTCGTTTTGACAGCAGCTGCAACCATGAAAAAATTATTGATTTACTACAGTATATTTCATTATTTCTCTAGTGAATAAAATGTTACTTCACATGCTCCCTAAGAGTAGATAAAACTCAAATTATAATGTGATTGTGGATAAAAATATTTATTAAATTAGTTAGTGAATATGTAGGTGGAGAAACAGTCAATTTCAGAGTTTATTATTTTGAAGGGGAAGTGTAATTCTGGGATTGGAACAGTAACATATTTTTTAAGACGACTGATTTTCAAAAATCCTACTTTTAAGGAAGAGTAGATTATAATCCCCTCTTCAATAAAACGCACAGGGTGGAGAAAAAAAAAGTACAATAGTAAATGGCTGGTTCTCAATACGTAAAAACCTACCTCTTATCCAATCTGTCTTTTGAAAATTCTAATTATTAAACATTTATCTAGAATAACATCTAATAGATTATTCTCAACAGTGAACCAATCATGGAACAAAAAACGATCTAGTGGATGATACAAAAACAGTGGGAAAATTGAAGAACGCGTCACGGGACACACGGTAAGAACTTTAGTTTCTTTCAAGCAATAATCAAATTTGTTGAATAAAAAAAAAATACACATAATTCAATATAAGAATTAATTTTACTCTGGATGAAACTTCATTTAACAATCCATATATAATTGATTATTTCTAATCGATCAACAATCGATTATTATCAATTATCATTAATTGATTAATAATCGATTATCAAAAATAGATTAAATAGTCGATTATCAACAAGCGATTAATAATCGATTATCAGCAATTGATTAATAATCGATTATCATCAATTGATTATCAGCAATTGATTTATAATCGATTATCAGCAATTGATTTATAATCGATTATCAAGAATCGAGTAATAATCGATTAACCTCAATCGATTAATAATCGATTATCATCAATCCTTCATAAACAATCGATTATTAACCGATTGTATATAATCGATGAATATTCAAATATTTCCAATCGATTAAAAGTTGATTGTTCCCAATAGATCAACAATCTATTATTATCAATTGATTAATAATCGATTATTTTTGATCGATCATTATTAATCAATCTATAATCGATTATTATTGATCGATTGACAATCGATTATCATTAAGTTGTAGTTGTAGGGTAGTAGATGAATTATTCCGTTACAAAATTCTGTCCTCGGTTTTTTTCTTCAATCTATCGATTGATTTAAAATATTCCCAGCATTTTTTTTGTTCAAAACGGACGTGCGTAACTGTAAGGTATATCTCCAAATCGATTATCAACAATCGATTATTATACTATTATATTATCAACCTTTGTGTAAAATTTAAACCCGAGATATCGATATATGGCGGCATTACAGTTTTCTCTAGCCTATGAATCGCTGCTTCGTAAGCACATAACGCAGCAACGTGACGGTCAGATCCTTTGCGTCGCGACCCCCTGTCGCTCCAACCTAACGTAAAGAACTAAAGTTCCAATAAAGTTTTAAAAAAGATCAATCTCGCGACAAACTTATGGAAATAGTAGTAAAAAATTCATCCGAATAAATTCAAGTATATCACCAGCACTGCGAATACTAGCTTTGCATAGAATATTAATGTAGCATCGGTGGTTCAGTGGCAGAGTTGCAAATAATGCATAATGAACAATGTATTTCTAGTACATTTTAAATTTTAATTCTTGTATGTATGTGTGATTTTTGGGGTGACATTCACTGAGACCTAAAAGGTCTAATGTGCCCAATTTTAATTCTTAATGAGTAATGAAAAATTTTTCATTACAATTTTTTGTCTGAATAATTAATGTAATTTTGTTCCATTACTAATTTTTTCTTTTATTTTCAATGGGTTGAAAATCAGTATTTCACAGCTCATTTTGGTCAAGTAAATAATAATTTCTAGTCATTTATTTTATTTTTTGGTAGATTGGAGGAATAAGAGTATTTGTTCTGATGATACAAATTTTAAAAATTTTTACTACTGCTTGATTGAAAGATAAGTTGGGATGGGTGACGCAAGGTAAAACAAGAATTCCTCGATAATAATTATTCCATCGACTGAATTTTGCAAGACTTCGATTTTTTTTATTTTCACTGAATTTAAGATTTGATTTCCGAGAATTGAAAAAAATTTGACAAATAGCAAAAATGATCTCAAAATTTGAGAATTTTTTGAAAAATTCAAAATTTTTCGAAAATTCGAAATTTTTTCGAAAATTCAAATTTTTTTCAAAAATTCAAAATTTTTTTTCGAAAATTCAAAATTTTATCAAAAATCGAGAATTTTTTCGGAAATTCAATTTTTTTTTTCAAAAATTCAAAATTTTTCGAAAATTCAAAATTTTTTCGAAAATTAAAATTTTTCCCAAAAATTCAAATTTTTTTTCGAAAATTCAAAATTTTTTCAAAAATTCATAAATCTATCAAAAATCGAGAATTTTTTCGGAAATTCAAAATTTTTTTCAAAAATTAAAAATTTTTTCAAAAACTGAAAATTCTAAAAATTTAAAATTTCATCAAAAATTTGAAATTTATCCAAATATTGAAAATTTTTCGGAAAATAGAAAAATTTTCTTAAGAAATATCTTAAAGACCAATACAATAGTTAGATTTCTATTAACCCTCCTGAAAATTAGTGGGAAAAAAATCACTAAGGTATTTCAAGTTTCTAAAAGTAAACTTATTTGAGATTTGTATTCTTTTAATGACCAATGTCTTTAATACACATTTTTGTTTTTTTAATGAATAATGATGTATGTTTCGATACTCATTAAAAAATTTTTAATGGATACTGCATTGTTACACTACTCATTAAATCGTTTAATGAGAATTGAATATTTTTACATTGAAAGGACCAGAATTACATTTTCATTAAAAAAAATGACAAATGCATTATTTTTTACATTAGGATTTTTGCAACTCTGTTCAGTGGTAAAATGCTCGCCTGCCACGCGGGCGGCCCGGGTTCGATTCCCGGCCGAAGCATATGAATCGCTGCATCGTAAACGAGAGAGAGAGAGAGAGAGGTTCAAGGCACATAACGCAGCAACGTAACGTAACGTAACGTTACGGTCAGATCTTTTGCGAATTACCCCCTGTCACTTCGCTCCGACCTAACGTAAAGAACTAAAGTTCTAAAAAACGAACTTTCGAAATGGACTAAAGAAGCAGCAGAAGTAACCTGACTAAAGGAGTGGTAGGTGAATAATGATTAATTAAAATTACTAACTACAGTTGAGCCAACTCAATTAAGTCTCATCTGCAAATGGATAATGAGCATTTTCCTAACATCTTAAACACACTTAGAAGTGACGCCTCAGAACCTCCAGCTAAGAACCAGAAAACAGAAGTTCCTGCAGCCATTCCTCGAGATTCTCACTCTACACCTGGACCCATCAACAACATTAATCATCTACGTACAATACACCTTTGAGTGATAAAAAATATAAGTTATCACTAAACGCCTACACCCAACGTTATCAATGAGTTAACAAAAATTTCAAACAAAACTACTGTGTATCAAAATTACAGTTTATTTCTCTGCTTAAAGCTATCAGCAATCCACCAACTAGGTCTAAACTGGTGAAAAGTTGTGAAGAATCCCTCAACATGCTGGCAAGAGACAACAAAGTGCCTCCCTAATATGGGTGCCGACACATGAGGGAATTGCAGGGAATGAAATGGCAGACCAGCTAGGTGAAGAATGCTCTAAAAGGAGCCTTCACAGGTCCGGAACCGTTTTGTGGAATCACAAAGGATTACATAAGAGGGGAAGTCGGGAACTGGCTAGTTAAGGGAAACCAACTCAAATAGAGGCTGACACAAGGACACCTCCATACTTAGAGTCTACTGAATAAGTTGGACAAGGAACTCTCGTCCAGGCTGTTGAAACTGGGTGAGAGAAATTTGAAGACAGTTACCGACCTGGTAGGGTCGTCAGTTAGTTGCTGCCAGGGGACTAAGTCTCTGTGTAGGTAAATTGCGCACAGCGGTCAAATTGTATCCTTAGTCAATAAAAATATCAGAAAATAAGAAATGGAAAACTAAAAAAAACAAGAAAACCCAGGCCCAAACCCGGTTGATCGAAGTGTAAGTGCAAAAACTAAACTGATCTATGTACCTAGGTACGCCTCAAATTGTTATCGTAAAGTCATTAGGAGATAATCCTTTGAATCTCTGGTAACTTTTAAAATTCGTGAAATCGGTAGAAAGTTGTATGCCATTCACCTAGACCCTCTTTATGAAAAAGAAACATTTTGGGTATACCTGGCTACAAACTGACCTCTGTGCGCAATTTACTAACTCCGCTCTTTGTAAGCAAAGTGTATGCAAAATAATCTATTACTCATGAAATAGTCTTGCCAAATACCATTCGGTCATATAATTTCTCAAATGGAAAAAATCGACAAAACACAAAGCAAAGTTAATTTTTTCAACAGAATGTATTCGTGCATATGCAAAGATCCTCGTCTTGGACTATAATTTTTGTTGCCACCAGCCTCCTTGCTCATATATTACTAACCAACGTATTTTTTCGATTTTTTTTCGATATAACTTACGAATAACATTCACTGCCACCAATTAACATGCCACAAATCCTATAAATCATATCTTCTCTAATACACCACACACACACCACCACATTTATTCTATAAAGTAAAACCACCACTGGATACAATCACAATCGTTTTATAGCTTCATAGCCAACAAATTGGAGTTTTTTGCATCCTTCAATTCAATTTAAGTATTTAACCGCTAATGAAGGCAGTATGTCTCCATAACTGATTCGAAATGTTCCAGACTTATCTTAATCTCATTGCAACTGACTTTTCTATCACAATTTCCTCCTACATTCGGTCGATGTAACATTTTCTCTAGAAAAAGGAAACCACGTAGAAAGGAGTGGAGTGGATAATGTCCGATTAATGACACACCCTTTATGCAATAAAGTATTTACTCTCGAGGTGAGGCATACCTTATTATATCGACCACCGCTAGTGACGTCATATTTTCCAACGGAAATTGAGTATAAAATAATCTGTGATAAACAGAAAATTAGCTCATAAGCTTTAAGAACTAAATAATTTCCCTTGATCTCCCAGACGGATGGGATTTGCGGCCGTATTTAGCTTTTGTGGCTTACTCGTGCTAACGCATATTTTTATTGATTACGATTATATATAGGTACTTCTGTTGTCAGAGTATAGGCCGCTCTTTGTGAGTTCTTTTGATTCCTTTTGTACGATGGATCAATCCGTATGTTATCTTCTGCTGACTACAGCATGCGGTGGGAGTTCACCGACTCTGTAATTTTCCCCCATTCCTTCCTATCCTTTATTCTTCTACAACAGTCACGGATTCCTATTTTTTCAGTTCATCATGCACCTGATTCTCCCGTCTAAATTTGGTACGTCCCCTGTGTCAGGGGTTTGCAACCTTCCAATCACATGTTGTCCCTTATTGAACTGTTTTTTTTAAAGATTGTAACGGGTCAAAAATAACGTTACGAATTTTCGCATCTTTATTAATATTAATTAATATGAAATAATTTTTCAAAGCTTCTATGTGTATCGTTCTCCATCGAATTGACTTGCCATGTTGCCAAATGATCCTTTTTAATTCTTGTTAGTTATTATTGTCAATTATTTATTTTTTTCGCTAAATTCAGCGCAATTTAGGTTTATAAGAAGCTGATTAAATTCTTCAGGATTTTAAACTTTAGATGACAGACTCTGTATCATATTCTAAGTTGTTTTATCGTGTTTTCGGTATTTTCCACGGAAACGCCATCTAGGTGAAGCCAGTAGGAATTGTTAATACCAAAATTGAAAAACTTGATTTCGCTGAAGCGTGAAAGGTACTTTATTTCAGTAGGTTCGGCGCATTCTGCTTTTTGACCTTTGTACATCGTGGTGTGACTTTCAATTTTAATCGTGATTTTTGTTGAAAAAAAAATCATCCTTCATGGGCTTTATTTTGAAAGTCGATATCATATTTTGGGATTAGTAGTTGTTTTGTGGCCAATAGAATTTTGGTATTTTTGGTTATTTCCCAAAGTTATTGCTTGAAACAAAGGATTTTTACACGACACGTGCAAAGTGTCTTCTAAGGGCTGCGTTTTACACCTACAGGGAGAATATAGATGAATACTGTTTGCTAATAGCGCCAAACTAGATTTCACCAGTAGATACATCAACCCAAAAGCCCCTTGGCCAGGGTAAGTAATTTAAAATTATTTTTTTAATATTTTTCGTTTTATTGTACACGATTTTTCTGAAAAGGTATTCCCACCTCTAGTTTTTTTGGTAGGCTTAATTTTGGTCTGGTTTTTGTTTATTGATCACAATAGTTGCCAAATCTGATAAATATCGTCGAAGTTAAATATATTATTAGTGGCATTTATTATTTCTTTTAAACAAGTATTGATATAATTAATTATGCGTCAATTGAATTTTGTTCTCTTTAATAAATCGTCACTATTGTTAAACAGGTTATTCTATGAAGTCATTTAAATAGAAATAACAATTTGTTATACTTCTGTTACAGAAATAATTTTATTTATATTTATAGGGTTTTTATGTTGGATATTGAATTGGTACTGAATTCCTTCAGTTCGATCGTTCTCCTTGGTGGTTTTCTTCTTCATCATATGCAGCTGTTCGTCTGCATTTTTGGCTACATCTATGCTCCCTGAAGCAGTACACCGAGCGAACCGATCGTCTGTTTTTGCTGCTATGAAGATAGAACTCCTGGAGCAGTACACCAGTGCTTCTGCCGCCGGAAGAGTCGATCAACCACCGCTGGGAACACGCAAGTTTTTGTATTTTTTTGTTGAATTCTTATTTTCGTTATTTTTATTTAATAATTGGCATTGTATTTGCTCCGGTATTTAATGACATTTATTTATTTATTATTTTTTTTGTTACTCAGTAACTTATATTATGTGAGCGGGATACTAGGGTATCGGATTTTATTACTTTATATACAACAACAACAACAACAAACAACAAACAAAACTTTATTTCAGAAGTATGTTACAAATAACATAAAACGAAATAGGGTCAATAGTAACAACAAGATACAATATTGTAATTTAATTAAAGAATTCGCTTAAGGTATAAGGTTCTAACTCAACTAGAAATTCAAATAACTTCTTTTTTAATTGTATAATATTGTCGATATGTTTTAAAGATGAAGGAAGACTATTATAAATACGGATACATGTATAGTATGCCCCATGTTCTGTCATTGAAAGTCTGTGGGATGGATACACATAATTTATTGATCTGGTTGTGTAATTACTTTGAGGTTTATCTTTCTCAAAAAGTGAACGATTTTTGAAGAAAAATAACACCGATTCTTGTATGAAGATTGCTGTAATCGTCAATATTTTGTTCTGTTTAAATTTATTCCTACAAGAATCTCTCACTTTCATTCCCAATATTATTCTCAAAGCTCTTTTTTGACAAATAAATAGTTTACCGACATCAGTGCAGCTTCCAAATAATATAATACCATATCTAACATGACTTTCAATGACAGCATGGTAGACCATTTTTAAAGTCGAAAATTCCAAATATTTTTTCAGTACAATTAAAGTGTAAGTTGACCTAGATACCTTTTGACGAACATAATCAATGTGTTGCGACCATGACAGGGTACTATCCAACATCATTCCTAGAAATTTAACATTTTCTTGTGGTCTGATATGTGTGTCATAAATTGTATATACATTTGGTATGTCTAATTTAGACCTATTAGTTTTAAATATTACCAAGTTAGTTTTATCTTTATTGATAATTAATTTATTCTTTGTGAACCAATCGATACTACTATTAAATACTTTGTTCGACCTGTGCTGTAAATCAGCAAAGTTATCACCTTTTACCAATATACTTGTATCATCCGCAAATGTTGTTATTGAACACCAACATGGATTCTCAACAATTTCTGTTATATTATTAACATATAGTATGAACAATATTGGTCCCAACACACTCCCTTGAGGTATTCCTAGACCTATCTCAATACTGTCAGAAGTCACTTCATTATTATGGAATTTGAGTTTAATTTTTTGTTGCCTATTTGATAGGTAAGATTGTATCCACTTTAATATTGATCCACTAATTCCATAACAATCCAACTTATTTAACAGTATATCATAGTTTATTGAATCATATGCTTTTGATAAGTCTAGGAACAAACCCAAAGGAATGTGTCCTTCTTCCAATGTTAATAATATTTCATTTGTAAATTGGAAAACAGCTGTTAATGTTGATTTATGTTTAAGATATCCATGTTGAATATTATTCAATTGATTAGTCGAATACATAAACTCCAAGATGCGCGAAACAATGATCTTTTCAAATATTTTGGAAAAAGATGACAACATGCTTATTGGTCTGTAGTTCTCGATTTGTGACTCATCACCTTTTTTGTAAACTGGAACTACCAGTGCAATTTTAAGGTCATCAGGGAAAATACCAGAATTAATTGAATTATTAATAATGTAAACTAGTGGAGTGGATATCTCATCTACAATATATTTAATGAGACTCATTGATACTTCATCATGTCCTGCACTTTGTTTATTTTTCAGTTCCCTTACGTATTTTAGTAGTTCTTTTTTGTTTAATATTGTGTGTTGAATTGTTTTTTTAGAATATGGTATATTTGATGTGTAAGGTCTATTTTCTAATTTTGACAATAACTCTAACGCTGCGTTTGCAAAAAAATTGTTAAATTCGTTTGATTTTTTGACAGCATCTCCTTCTATGTTTATTTCTTTTTTGTTTGTTTTAGTTCCTCTAATTTCTTTTACTATTGCCCACGCACTTTTAGATTTATTGTCGGAATTCTTAAGTCTTTCTGAGTAATCATGTTTTTTATTGTCTTGAAGTAGCTTATTGTACTCTTTTTTCTTAAGTTTGTATGTTTCATTATACCTATTATCTCTATTTTTAATTATATATAAAACATCTAGTTCTCTCTTACATTCTTTAATTTCATTATTTGTATTTAAGCATCTGTTTTTAGTTATCGTAATTTCTTTTTTAATATTAATAGGGAAATATTGATTAAATTTTTCGATTATTGTAGTTTTGAAATAATCCCATTGATGATTAATGTCAGTTTTTGGTAGATTATATAATCTGTCCCATTTTATTCCTTTTAACGAATTTTTAAATGATTTTTGGTTTTTTTTACTGAAGTTTCTAAAAGTATTTTTTGTATCATTATTTTTGTCTAGAAAAAATTGAAATTTCTGCGCAGTATGGTCCGAGATTAAAGAATGTAAGACAGTTACTTCAGAATCACCCTCGAAATTTGTAACAATGTTGTCTATACAGGTTCTACTAGTACTTGTTATTCTTGTGGGTTCACAAATAGTATGATGCAGATTATATACATCTAATAAAGATAAAAGGTCTTGTAAATATTTATTATTACTTAGAAAATCAATATTATAGTCACCTACCAGAAAAATCCAAGCTTTTTCAGTTGCAATATGAAGAAGGAGATCTTCAAGTCTTTCCAAGAATAATGCTACATCAGCACCTGACGGTCTATAAAGGCAAATGATTATTATTTTATTCCCCTTATTTTTTGTCTCACAACTACAACACTCGAAGATATTTTCTATTGCAAATACATTAATATCACTTCTTTCTTTACACTGAAGCTTCTCCGACACATAAATGACACTTCCTCCATGAGAGTTTTCCGCTTCTCTACAAAAACTTGTTACTGGCCAGAATCCCTTGATATTATAATTTTTTAATTGCTCACTTGTTTTCCAATGTTCAGTGGCGCAAAAAATTTTACAAGAGGGTTCATTACTTAGTAGAATTTCTATTTCATCTATACTGTTTCCAATTGATTGTAGGTTTTGGTGTATTAGTGAAGTTAATTGTTTTGTACGTTGTTGTCTTTTTGTTAATATTGACCCGTCATTTGGTTTTAAAAATTCTGTTCAGGATCTGAGTAATTTACATATTTACGATGCTTTTTAACTTGTAAAATGTATGCTGGACAATTTATATCTCGTGCACTATGTTTTCTCTCAACTAGTCTTAGTTTTTTACAATTTGGGCAGTCTAGTCCTGCATTTTCTGCACAGTTCCTGGTTTCATGTTCCCCACTACACTTAGCACAACAATTTGGAGCATTACAATATTTAGCAACATGCCCAAAGTTACAGCACTTAAAACACATGGCAATGTTGTAGTACTCTTGAACATATAATTTATGATCATAATTATTATTTTCTGCATAAGGGTTTTTGCCTGAGCTCAAGCAACGCCACAGTTATAAATATATATTACCTGCCTACGTTTGCCCCTTACTGTCTTAATGACGAGAGGTTATTGTTGCAACAGTAGTAGTGTTAAACCCTTAGAGTTCCGCAAGGTAAACCTTCACTTAAATGTGTGATTTGTAGTATGGTGTTAATATCTTATCATTAGTGTTTGCTTTAATGATTCCATTTACGTTTTTTTTAACTCTTTATTGGTAAAAAGAATCTCCTCACTGTAATCAATAATTTTACATAAATTTTGGGAATGAAATTAAATTAACTTTAAGATTAGTGAGACTTTGTTTTTTTTGCCTTGATACGACTTTTTACTGGCCTTTTGTTAAATTGGTGGCCAGTATAACTACGGTTAGGTGCTTGGGGTCAATTTAACTGGCGCCCATTTAAACATCGAAATAATTTTAGCTTAACTCGAGAACGGACCACTCCCGTCTCCACTTGAGTCTAGCCGCGAGCACTAAAATTTTAGACATCGATTTGTCGCGTTACAAGATGTCCGTACCATCTTAGTCGCATCGCCATCATATGTCTGAATACATTTTCTTCATGCATGTATTGAGTTATTTCTTAGTTACATGGTCTTCTGCACAGTTCATTCGGGATCTATTTTGTCCCTAGTATCCTCCGCATGATTTTCATATAGAGCACTCTGACATTATCTTCGTCTCATCGTTTTACGTGATCTCGGATTTATAAATTTTAGTAAGGACCAAAGCTTCACCTGAAAATAGTTAACGCTGCGTTATCTTTCATATTTAATTCACATAACTAGATCAGGTTTGTCAGGTATTTATTCGAAGCATTGTTAGGATTTTTAGCAGCGAACTTTTCTACAAAACCAGCTGGGTGTGAAATCACCCCAAAAAAACTCGCATATCGGAATTAAAATTTATATCAAATGTACAGCTATAAAACAACGTCAAAAAGTGTAGTGGCTTTATCCGTGCTTTCGTGGTCCTACAATGAAATATTCAATCAAATATAGACTATGAGCCCATGGGGAAAAAGTGTCGCGATTTGATACAACAGCAAACCCATTCAGAACGATAGTTTATCATGCCACCATCGGTTTCAACATTATGGCGTTCATTTTCTCTTGTGCAAAAAGCGCAGTGGAAAACTGAACATTTTATTTTTCACCCTCTAAAACCGTGATATAAAACTGTACGCCGTTTGTTACAGTTTCATATCACATTTTTAGGGGGTGAAAAATGAAATTTTTCAACAATTTCCCTAGATTTTCCTCACGATTATTTTTGAACTTCATAGAGTCTGGACCGATCTCCTATGCTTCTACTATCAAATGTAACAAACGGCATACAGTTTCTGTTCGGATCGTGCAATGTGCTTGACGTGTCACGTTTGACGATACGTTATTGATTATTAAAAATTTTATTTTATATTTGAGTCTACCAACGAGGTAAAAGAGAAAGGAGGGAAGTTGAGCGTGGTAGTGATTTAACCAACTTTCGACGGATGTCGCCATATTGAGAAGCCACATTAGTCATCAATTCTTGTGTCAAAATAGATAACCTTAATATACTTAAATGTGTAAAATTGAAAAGCCACGTCAAAAATAGTGATTTTCAGTATTAAAAATATTATTTATAAGTATAAGTATTAATTTAAGTTGATATTGGGTTGTGCAATAGTGTTTGGAGACTGCTTTTATCCAATATATACCACCTTAAAAAGATGCATATGAGAGTTTTTTGTTTCCCCTAATAGAATAATTTAATGTAAGCCTCTGGTTTCTTTACGGAAGTCGGCCATATCGGGAAGCCACTTTGGTAGATGATTCTTTATACTGTTATGTTCTCTCCTCTCTCTTTCACCTCCATGAAGTCTACTGATAAAAATTCCAGTTCCAAAAAGTTGTAACTCTCTCCGAGCAGTGACAACCGGCCGAACACGCGGATTTTTATGCATGAAATTTGGATGAGTAATCCGATCATGGAAAGCTGCACTGCACTGTGAAGAGTAGAGCTGAGTTCGCACCGGTGCACATAGTCGAATACACTTTTGGGGAACGTACGATTTGAAATGCCGTCTGAAAAACACGTTCAATTGGAAAATTGAAGTTTGATGTGTCAAGGACAGATTCCACTATATGGACTTCAATTTATTGTTCGTTGACACGTACGCCACTGAATAATCTTTGAAAAGTTTACAAATGTGAGTAAGAAGTTAGCAATATTAACGAATGTCTGAGAGTTTATGGCTTGTATTCTAGGTTACCTACTATCCGGATTAGTCACAGAAACTTTACCAGTTATTTCTTTTCAGGGCGTCGTATTTGTCACCCGAAATTTATTGATATATGCTAATGGGTGTTTTGAGTAAATTTGAGAGTTATTTTTTATTGGCACGCAAACTCTGCTTTTATGCTTTGTTGAAAACACCTGGCATCATATAAATTTTCATTATGTTGAGAAAATTGGAAAACTTTTCAAAAGGTTTGCAATATCAAAAAATAATTTTTTGTACAGATCGATGTGATGTAAAGATAACAAACTCTTGGAATTGAGACATTCATGCACAGAAAGTAAACGCTCCATATTAATGGTTGAAAGGAATTCTGTAGCTAGGAAAGGTTTCCAGAAAACTGTAGACGGTTTATTATCATGAACCAGATAAACACATTATTATAGAAGTGAAAGTTTATAGGATGACCTTATTTAAAAAAATGAGGCTTTAAATTCATACACCTGAAACACTAAATGCAATTAATAGTAAAATTCTAAGAACATCTGTAAGATCCATAAGCCGAAATCTGTAAGAGCCTCCGCACACGGGTCGATTGGCACTCGAAGCGGATCCGTCTCGAAGTCGAAGCGGAATGAACATACGAACTATGCGATGCAATCGGAGGTTAACCGTACACGGGGCGATTTTTATCTGTCTCAGTTCGCGTATGTCTTCCAACAAGTTCAGTCCTTTTTTTAAATGAGTGGTTCAAGTGATGAAGAGGACGCTGCTATTTTTCATATGTACCATCGGATAAAAAAAAGGAAACTGAGATTATGGATACATCCGTACATAGAGCGGAATTTTTTATTGTCGGTTGTTTGTTGCTGCAAAATAATTAAAGGAAAGTGATGAAAAATTTTTAGCATTCTATAGAATGTCAAAAGAGTGTTACGTTGCTCTAGTGGAAGCTATCTTTCCAGCCATTCACTACATATTGCACGCGAAACTATCGTCACACTCGAAATTTCTCGTTCTCAGCAGCTCACAGGGTTCAACTGACGCTCGAAACGCAATCAATTCGACTACCTATAGACCGCAAATCGACCCGTTGGTGGACCTACGTTACATTAGGTGTGTTCTTTTTGACTAAGGTCTCAGCTCACTTCAGTTAAAGTGATCTGAGATAAACTGATGTGAGTAAGCACCAAAAAGAACGAGCTACTCAATTGAAACGCGAGATCTGCCGTCACATGCGTGAATAAGAGACATAAAACATATAAACATAACCTATCTGGAATCTAGATCTCCAATAACCACGCTTGATTCATCCCCTCCACTTTATTTCCGACTCAAGTCCAACTGATACCCACTCACATCACATTCAGCATCGGTGAAGGGGAAGGAAAAATCTCAGCTCACTTCGAAGTGAGTAAATTAAAAAGAACGCGCACATTACCGATGTGAGCTGAGATTAACTGAGATCTCAGTCAAAAAGAACACACCTATTACCTACGAAGTGGAATGGAGGGAGAAACGTTTCGACTTCAAGTTTGGCATCCACATCGAATGCCAAACGACCCGTGTGCGGAGGCTCTAAGAGTTACAGGAAGTGCGATTCTAACCTCACCTGTTACCCACAGATTCCTAACAGATTCGTAAATATTTACGGGCTGGACATCTGTCTCTGTACAGTACAGGTTGTGGTACAAAGCGCTGTATTATCAGTAGTAATACCCCTAGGGTCTTGATAATACCGAGATGATTTTGTCATAGAGAATGCTGAAAGCGTGTTGCTTGATAAAAGCCCAAGGCCGCAGGCCGAGGGCTATTATCTTTGAGCAACACGCTTGAAGGATTCTCTTCGACAAAATTTTGAGTATTTATCAAGACCCGATGAGTATTCGATAAGATAATTTTTTACTTTGTAGCTTTCAAAAAATTGATTGCTAATCTGATTTTTAATAATTTTCAATACAAACTTTAACAATTTTAATCAAATAGTATTCATTTTTATTTAAAACTACAGTTGTAAAAAGTACAATTGGTAAATTAATTGAATCGTTAGATGCAATACCAAATATTTGCGACATTTTTAATCCAGTTGTCAGTTTGACGATTAATTAATTTTTAATAAAAAATAAACACCAAACTGAAAACACCACAAGTAGGGTATTATCGCTGTAATACAGCGGTGATTGGATGAAATTTGACACATGACTTGAAATTAAGTAATTTGATTGGTTAATATATTCAGTAAAAAATTATCAGTAGTAATACCCCTAGGGTCTTGATAATACAGAGGTAATTTTGTCATAGAGAATGCTGAAAGCGTGTTGCTTGATAATAGCCCAAGGCCGCAGGCTGTTTGCTGCTGTTTTCAAAATTTCTTATTCCATAGATGAGTCTCACACAAGAATTTTATATTATTGAGAATATATGCGACATATTTCTAAACCGAAATTTCGTATCAACTATTAGCTCTGAATTTTTGCGGCATCTTTTAACCGAAATGTCAGCTCCATTTATTTCAAGCGAAATATTGTTCACTATAGTTTGACCATACAACTTACCACAAAAAATAGTACAACCGACTCACTTGAACTAATGTTTGGGCAGTTTTTTCCGACATTTATTATATATAAAAAAATAATAAAAAATGGATTCCATTTAAAGTTTTGCCTACCTCTAACAGTTCTTCTAGCTGCATTCGTTGTCCGTGCCAGTAAAGTAATTCATCCACGTATCCTACTATGAAGATGGCGGCAACTATTCCAGAAATTACCAACCCAATCACTAATAAAGAAAAGATGATGGACCACCAGTTATGACCTTCATCTTCATGAAGTGCTAGCTCCTAAAATAACAGAGATATATGAATTTATCAAAAATTCTAGAAACACATATACTTTTTGATCATGAGATGTTCCAATTAATCGAAAGTTGTAAGTAAGTTGTTTATAACAACAAACAAAAATAGGATTCTATAATTATTATTAATTTACATTATAGCCTGGGAAGTGAGGTATCTACCTAACATAAACTACTCGAAATCATATCGACCCATTATCATTTTCCTGAAATATCGAACAGAAACCGGTGGAGCTAGCGACACAGCTTGCAAGCACAACGTAGACAACATAAAATTGGAGTCTTGTAGGATGATATATTTTTTATTTTTGCTCGCACAAAATTTTTCTTTTAAAATATAATTACCTATTACATAATGAGAGTAGCTTTGAAAATATTCCAAAGATTATTTTTTTCACTTGTCAAAATTTGACATCATTCGGTATTATACTGATAATTCCAACGAGATAAAAGAGAAAGGAGAGAACATAACAGTATAAAAAATCATCGACCTAAGTGGCTTCTCAATATGGCCGATTTCCGTAAACAAACCAGAGGCGAACATTAAATTATTCAATTAGGGGAACAAAAAACTCTCATACACGTATCTTTTTAAGTTGGTACTTTTTGTTATTAGAGAATTGATACCAGATTTTGGTACATTCTAAAATTTTATAACATCATTGTGCAACTCAATATCAACTTAAATTTATACTAATACTTATAAATAACCTTCCTAATACTGGAAATCACTATTTTTTAACGTGGTTTTTCAATTTGACACAGTTTAGTATATTGAGGTTATCTATGTTGACACAAGAATTGATGACTTATGTCAGTAATGTGTCTTCTCAATATGGCGACTTCCGTCTAAAGTTGGTTAAATCATTACCACGCTTAACTTCCCTCCTTTTTCTTTCACCTCTGAATAATTCTGCTTCCTCATCTATAATACCTTGTTCACATAGAAACGTCAAAATTTAACTTTGAATTTGTCATTATTGACAACTGAAAGTGCTTCGAAGTTAATTGAAAAATGAACACAAACCGATTCAGTGCCATCACCCAAGAGAATATTGAACATTTAACACAAAATTTTAAATTGTTGAAATAAATAATCTTCCCAAATACAACTCGTTCTTCAAATTTTATCACATAATTTTCTATTTCCATCACTCAAAGTTGTTTATTTGAATCAAAAACATTCAAACAAACCGAATTTAGATAAAATCCCTCGTTCTTACGCACTCGTGATTTTATCAATCGGTTTGTTTTTATATTTTTACCAAATAAACAAGTTTTCGTGGAAAAGAAAAAATTATTGGAAGTAATTACACAAGTGCATGAAAATTACCGATAATTTTTCATGAAAGCATGTTGTCTAATAACTGCATGAGTTTATTTTCATAGTTTGGCGAAAGAGCTCGACTCCGAAGGAGGAGGGCTCCTTTAACAAAATATGAAAATAACCGAATGCAGTTTTCACTGACAGCATGCTTAATAATTCTATTATCAAACAACATGCTTTCAGCATTCTCTATGACAAAATTATCTCGGTATTATCAAGACCCTAGGGGTATTACTACTGAAAATAGATTTCAGATTATAAACAAAATATTAATAATGATAAAATGATAGTTCTTTTGGCAACTTATCCTAAGCACAACCAAGGTATAATTGAAAGGAATGTTTGATGAAGTCATATAAAAATTCTTCAGTCTGCTGGATGGAATGGAACATAATTAAATGTAGAGCAGGTTTTATATCTGTGTTTACTAGTTTGAGTTTGCGAAGAAGACATAAATATGAGGATACTGATAAATATGACGATTATTAGGGTTTTATTTGTGGTGATTTCAATTAACTAAACTGCCAATTCACTCTGACGATTCACGGTTCCTGGTGTGATTAAGTAGGTGAGTGACTTTGAGTTGACTAATTTAATTTTCTTATTTTTGATTTCCTACACTTTTATATTTGCATTTGGAAATGTTTTAAAAAATGGTACTTTGTTTTCAGCTGTTTGTGCTGGTAGTTTTTAATATTTTGGAGCTGATGACTTTTTGATTCCAATTTAGAAAATTTTGGACAGTTACTTTTTTATGTAGTTAGGAATGAATTTTACAAGACTGATCTGGTCATTTTGGACAATTTTAGAAATATTAATTTTTATTTAAAAAATGTAAAAGTATTAGTGAGTTTTACGAGATAAGTTACCATGTTTACCAAACGAATGATCGTCTCAAAGGAATCAACTCACTCACTAGTAAGTTTTGTTAACAATATGAGGAATTAAGTGCTGCGCCTGAAGCTCCAGCGGAATTTATTCAAAAATTTAGGAAAATGATTAAGGGTTTGTTCCATTAAGGACATATTATTCCTCATGGTGGAAAATTTAATGTTTGTTTAACTTTTGTATTGGTTATGAAAAAGACGGCATTAAAAAGCATGTATCTAAATTATCAAGTTCGTTCACCTTGTGGTTTTAAATACGTTAATGAACCAAATGTTGGAGCTAGTGTTTTTTCTAGTCTCCTTGATATTCATTTTATAGTTTATCAAGGTTATATTGATTATATGTAATAT
>CAJUYI010000291.1:176248-188293 GCA_910591695.1 Galerucella pusilla | reverse complement strand
GGTGGAATGTGGCCTGATATGTATGAGGTTTATATTTTATTTAAGAATCCTCACTAATCCTCAAAAAGTTGAGTATGTCTCCCAGACATAAAAATCAAAGATTCCTTAATAAAAATGGGATATGGATGGCACAGATATCCGAAGATTTTCGATAGTTTTTCCCAAAACTGTTATCGACCATTCATCTACCATTAAAAACCCAAAAAAACATGATTTCTCTGACAATTAACCTTCTTAAGAAAAATGGCCTTTTACCTATTGGTTATTAATCAAATTAAGAGAAGGTCAAGGTCATCACATTCAATAATTTGGATTGATACCAAGCTGATACACTTCTCCCTGTGGTCTTGTCTTTATAGACTAGCGGGCTGATTTTAATTATTTTGATTATTGTTGCTTTATTTATTTATTTTTGTTTTGATTTCTTAGTAATCTTTTTATTATTATTAAATGCTTTTATAAATAAGAGTGATTTTTGATATTCCTAATGCTATGAACCCGTAACAACACCAGAGATAATAAAATTAGGTAGGGGTTTGCCGGTGTTACAAAACACACTTTTTGGTTTGGTTATTGCGGGCAATATATCTGAGGAATTTATTGGGTATATGCCAATAATAATTATGATCGTAATAATGTTTCTTTGTCGACAAGTTCGTCGGAGATCAATAAAATGATGGAAAAGTTTTGGGAATCTGAAGAAGTCAGTTGTAATAACATTATAAATTCTGAAGATGAACTTGCAGAAAATATTTTTAATAATACCACAAAGATTTTAGAAAATGGGTCTTTTCGGGTAAATATGTTACTAAAATCAGTTAACGAATATGAGAAATTGGGTGATTCCTTTACGTTAGCTAAAAGGAGATTTCTAAGTTTAGAAAAACGATTCGTAAAGGATAATAATTTATTTTTAAATTATAAAGGGTTTATTGATGAATACGTGGCACAGGGTCAAGCAAAATATGTCCTTTTGGGGGTCCATTCTTTATTAAAAATTCAAGGGCAAGGCGGGCATCATGTATAAAGGCATATATTGTATTTTTTATTTGCATGGTTACTAAATGTATTCATTTAGAGTTAGTGACAAGTTTATCATGTGAAGCATTCTTGTTAACATTTAAGCGTTTTATTGCACGAAGAGGTAACCCAAAAATAATTTATAGCGACAACGCGACAAATTTCTTAGGCGCTAGAAATCAGCTACACGAGCTATATGTATTCTTTAAAAATAAAGGAAATGAAAATAATATTGTGGACTTTTTTGTAAATAAGGGTACACAATGGAAATTTATTCCACCTTGATCGCCACATTGGGGGGAATTTGGGAAGCGGCGGTTAAAAGCGCAAAATTTCATATCCTACGAGTGATTGGGAAAACCAAAATTCACATTCGAGGAATTTAGTACAGTGTTGGCACAAATTGGGGCGATACTAAACTCACGGCCCCTGTGTCCACTCTCAAATGTTCCTGGAGATTTGTTGTGCTCAACTCCTGGGCATTTTTCAATAGGGGAAAGTCTGGATGCGTATTTAGAAAAGGATACAACTACTGTTCCGTAAAACCGGCTTTCAATATGGCAAAGATGCACAAAAATCCAACAACATTTTTGGAAACGGTGGACGGTGGAGTATTTAAATCAATTACAAAACCGACCAAAATGGCTGAGAACTACGGAAAATTTAAAATTAGATCAACTTATATTGTTAAAGGAGGACAATATTCCTCCTCTAAGATGGCCTTAAGGTAGAATAATTGAAATTTTTCCGGGGGCTGATGGTAGGGTTAGGCTTATTAAAATAAAACAGAGACTGGAATTTTCACCAGGCCCAGAAATAAACGATGCTGTAGATATTAGATATATTATTTATATTGTTAAACTTAGGAACTTTATTATATTATAACGACACAGTATAGATATTATTGCTCGTATTATTGTTTATTGAGGGGTATTTCATAGTTCATTTTAGTAGGTAAGATTAATAAACAATCTCAATGGTACACGTCGAATTGGCTTGTACTTTCCATTTGACACGCTACATTAGGTATTATCTTGTATTGTTACAAAAAATGGAAGTATGAGAGCGTAAGGGTCTTTATTGTGTTTAAATTTTTTTTCTCTAGAATTTGACCTGTTTATAACAAAGGGCTGGACATAAAAGGGTATTTTATTTAACACTTGTGTTTAAAATACTCAGTTATCTTTTCTTTTAACAGTTATTTCTAGTAAAAAGATTCAAAATCAAATGATTTGAAGAGAAAAAACTATTCAAATTATAAGAAAAATTTGAATCTCATTGAAAGTGTCCTGGTCAGGATAAATTCGAAAATTTATCGTTATAACTGAACAAGACAATTTTCGAAGATTTTGTTATCATTTAGCCAATTCTTTGCAAAAACTTCCGTTTCACTGTTCACAGCTTCGCACTGGTTCACAATCTCAAATATGACTTTTTTTCGAAAGATTCAGGAGCTATTACGATACCTTACCGGCATTTACCTGACTGGTCAGACATTCTTTCCGTCGTCGTTTCTACGGCGGAAAGCTAGAAATTTAGATTATAGGTGAGAACATTATTTCACATTACTTTATAAAACGATTGCTATCAGTACAAATGTTGAATTGCATTCAAGATAATGTTTTGTAAGTTGATATCAAATATTCAATGAACTCTTCAAACCCAACAGTTGTTATTATACGGAGGAGGACTGCTCAGGAATCTCGCAACAAGGTATAATCTTTGAAATGGATAATGATATGAAATTGTGAGTCGATTGATAAAACTCAATTATGCATATTTCAAAGCCCAAAATGGTTTTGACGTGAGCGCTTGGCGTACCGCCGGTACCTGGAATTTTTTCAGATAACCAATGTCGAGTGATGATTCACAAAAAGCCTATTTTTTCCTGTGTCTTATGAAATATCAGTTTTATTTTTTTTTAATAAATTGTACTGTACTGATTATTTGATCTTGGTAGATTCTTGAAAAAAAAAACAATAGTAGTCATTGAAAACTTCAACCACATCATTATTTATGTGGAAATTGTCAAAACTATTACTAATTACAAATTAACACAAATAAATTGAGAGGTACATATTATTCGACGTAGCAAGTCTTGCGTTAGTGTGGAGTGAGTTCAGTTTATTGTTCGTTTTCAATTATTTTTAAAAAGAGAAAGAAATAAGCAATTATGTGATACTTAGGCTGCCTTTTGGAAAAATCGAGATGTCGGCAGCATGCTGAACGCTGACGGCAAAAACATTTGACATTTGCTCCAAAATATGCTTGATGAAGTCCCATTCATTGTGCTAAAATTTCATATCTTTCCCTTTAACCTTTTCAACGATAATCTCTTGAAGCCAGACTTTTTAGCAGCCCTGTATAAAACCATTAATCTTACAACTGACGTTAAAATCGGATTGATCAAATTTTGTACTAGGCTACTCTGGTATTGTTTTACAGATCAAATTCATCAAACATGTCTAAAGTACTAACAGTAATGGCGATACTCTCTCAATTTAATTAATAGCAACTAACAAGCAATTTTCGGACTTTGTTCAGAAGCGTTTATGAAAATAATTCATTTTTAAGGTAGTGAGACGAACAACTTCTGTCATTCAATGAAAAAACATTTAGAACGTAAAAGGATATTATTTTCATGGAAATTATGTATACAGCACACAAAGCTAGGACCAGCCTTGTTGTCAGATCTCTGGTCCTCACTTGGTGCGCTGGACGCCATACCATGAAGCTCAGAATATACACGGTCGAAATATATACTCAACGAAAAGCGCCGACTGTGGCGAAATTTAGAATCACAGTATACGTGATTTGACGTTAAGCCTACAAAATGAGGTCAATTTTTTTTTCATCGTTAAAGTGATTTAACTTGGTAGAAATTGATATTTGTGAAGATTGAAGGCATGAACAAAGTGAGGACCGTATATTGGTCCTCACTTTGTCGCGGTCCTCACTTCTTCCGCAATTTTCCTGTAGCCGGGCCTCACTTGGTACTATAGACGTAAATATATATATATATATATATATATTTCAAATTTCTTTAACTACGCGAGAGTTACCTTAATAAGATGTACTCGATTATGAGAAGATCATTTGAAAGAGTACGTTTTGACAGTACTTTGCGTTTGTGTTTAACAGATGTAGAAGAAAGAAGATAACTAGTCTACTTATAAAGTTTTCCCTCCTGACAACAGCGCAAAATCTCCTTGTTTGCCATTGGCTCTAGCCTACCACAGGAATTCAAATTTCAATATTTTCTCCATTTTTATTTGAAATAATAGAGTAGCGTTATTAGTTGCAAATACTTAGTTGAGACACAATATATCTTGTGACATTTTTATTGAAATTCATGGAACGAGCCGATTAATAGTCATTGATTTGAGCGTAAACTCGTTGTTTGCTGGATTGTAGATCGCATTAACATTTTCTTAGGTTTTATCAGCACAACAATTTTATTTTATTCCTCACAACAGTATAGTAAGCATCTTTTGTGAAATATTTGAAGAGTATAATTCTTTTCTAACCAGGTGAGCTCAGTAAAATACCAATTTTTCATCATTAGTTTTCAATTTCACTGTGAGTTTCACTGAGAATTAATTTCCGTTCATAAAATTATCAAGTCGTATCGAACTAAGAGGATTAATATTATCACATCCCAATTTAGCAGGTCGCTAGGTAGATCTATATACTTCTAAATGAGTTTACCAAATCGTATTGCAGCATTATTCTAATCCAAGACGATCTCATTCCAACAGCGGATAATTTCAAATTCTAGAAACACTTGTATTGAACTGAATTTAACCAGAAATGTCAATCGTACTTGAAAGGGAATTTCAATTTCCGATGAGTCTCTAAAGTGGTGGTGAACCGGGGACCGAATAGAGCAGGAGGTTAACACGGGTTGTATAAAACGATAAGTAGACATCACGATCATAATCCGTGTTTAAGGAGATTTCCTAACCACATAAGCCACTAAGAGCACCTCTCCTATGAGAGTGTCTCCGAGAAACTTAGCTAGATCTTGAAAGCTTCATCGACAACGTTTATTAATATGAATTACAGAATTCCTTGTAGTCTAGTGCTTGTCTCTCCGATGGCGAATACTATTTGCATCAAAATGTTCACTGCAATAATAATATCATTACAATGAATTTTATTTTGTGAGAAGAACTATCTGTGGCTAACGTTTTTTGTCGTATTACATTGTTGTTAACTATTTGAGGGGAACTATAAGAGGACATCAGACATGGGCACCACCATACTTTTTTACATAGATGCCCTTTGTAAGAAAACATGGCGACCTTCATGACTGATTTTCCACTACCGTTACCCTTTATTACAATGAAATTATTATTTACTTACGAAGACGGAAACGTTAAAGCTGATATAAAAATTCACTTGTTTGGGATTTGAAGGGGAAGGACTTTGAACACAATTGATCAAAATTTTCGTACAATTTATGTACAGCAAAAATCAATACAAAAAAATTAAATTGAAAATTCCACACTTGTGATTTTTAACCAATCAGAACGTGTATTTCTCTCAGATCACCATAGCAACGGATAAATTTTATCGGAAATTATACTGGAAATTTTTTTGACGTTTATAATGATAGAATATTTTTTTTGACAATCTAATTTTTATTTGTTTACATAATAATTTTGATTAATTTCAACAAAAAGCTTGAATGTTTTTTAAATTCATGGACCATTATTATTGATGTTTATATTAAAAACGCATTTATTGTATACTATGGCAGGTTGATTCGAAGATGCTTGCTCTTGATTTAAAGATTCTTGGACTGTCTTTGCAGAAGTTGAAGCAGACCTCATTGCCTCAATTATATCCTGATGATGGCCCGAGTCAATTTGCAGATATGGTTTTATGAAGTGACTGCTACCATGCCCTGTTATTTCAATTAATTGCTGTTCTCCAATTCCAGTTTTGGCTAGAGTTGAAACAGCAGTGGCCCTCTCAAAATGATTTGTTATCTTGATCTTGTTGACATCGATTCCAATCACTGCTGCCGCCGATTTGAACCAGGAAGATATTGTATTTTGTCCAACCGGGCTGTTCTTGTACCAACCTCTGGAATTGGGGTGGTGCCAGTTTGGATTTGGAGTTAAAAATAAACTAATCGTTTTGATGAGTTGGTCTCGCGTGCTTATTAGTTTATTGAACAGTCTTTCTGGGCATAATTCTTCATTGACTGTATTCGGTACAAGCCACTTACTGTCGGCCATTCTTTTTGAACCGCCTTGAGTGGTCTTGGAGAAAACCGAGTTACACTTATACTGCGTCCTGTTGGTTTCCCTTGATTGTCAATTTCCTCCACAAAATATTTTATTGTTGCTGCCGCTCCTTCATTTCTTCTCCAGGCCAATTCATGAGCAGCAATGTGGAAGTACTTTCTTTGCAATCCTTCCGGAGTGTTTTCGTCCCAAAGCTCAATAATCTTCATCAATTCGTCTGCTGATAGTGCGGATGAACTTGCCTTTCTCTTGGTTGGATCTATTTGTAGCTTCCGACGCTTAGCATTTTTTGCAGCTCTTGCGTTGACAAATTCTATATCAGATAATGGATTCAATTTGCGATTATACCTTTCGAAAAAATATTCCTGCCACTGCTTAGCTGTAGAAACACTCTCCTTGTAGTCTTCGGAGTTCTTCCACAGGTATATCCGCTATGTCGAAATCATACGCTTTTTCCATACACTTGCCTTCGATTTCCTAGTATTCGCTGGTGTCAACTGCTTAATATTCTGGCGAATATTTTCTTCACTTTCTTGACCGAAGCGACACATTTTTCTACGTCGTGCTGTTTTGAAAAATTTTTGACAGAAATAATTCCTAGTTTAGTTTAGTTTTTATTATTTTCATTCAAGTTTGTAACAAATGAGTTTATTACAAAGTCTTAAGTAAATAACATGTGACAGTTAAACTTATAAATGGGGTAGGTAGGGCGAATAATTTGAAATCTTCTAGCAATGAAATTCATTATTTTGAATTATCAATACTTTTAATTTCAATTTAATTTAGCACTAATCGGTGCACAATATTTTGGGTTAACCTGTCTTTCGCTAACACAAATAGGTTCGAGGGGTTTCCTACACGTGAACATGCAACATACCTCCCATGAGAAAAACATGGATTTTCCAAATGTAAACCACAAATGGACATTGTTTGGCCTTGAGGCTTATTTATAGACATGACAAAAGCTAAGCAAATTGGAAACTGTAACCTTCTGAAGGGTATGGTAAAATCTGACGGTATCATTGGAATACGTGGCAACAGTACCACTTTTCCTTTAGGCTTTCCAGTTAAAATGGTTGCTTCAAGAATATTTCCGGTGATCTTTTTGATGACCAAACGTGTACCGCTGCAAAATTGAGGTGGATTTAAATTACGCAGGAGAATGATAGGTGAACCAATCATAGCGCAAACATAGCGCCATCTATTGAATACTCACTCAATCCAGTGAACAGATGTTGCCATCTGCTAGAATTGTTTGGAGCTAACAGATAATTGTGATTGTCAAATAATAGACAAATAATTTGCAATAAAATAATATTGCGATCATAAATTGAGATGTAAGCTATCCTATCTCTCAAGTTGGATCAAACTGCACAGGGTGTACAAATTTGAATAAAATTGGTTAAGTAGTTTAGCAGTCCATTGTGGTCAAACACGTGACACGTAATTTTTATATATGAAGATGAGTTTTCCGTTGTTTCTGTCAATATTCATCTAAATATTCAATTATTATTGTTCTATTTTTTGAGTTCTGTTCCATCGTCTGCTTTCCTTTTCTTATCTTATGATCTCCGTCTGATTTTCTTCCAGCCAATATTCTCTCATGCCTAGTTGTCGTTACCAGTTTAATTTTTCCCTATTCCTTCTTCGTTCATTAGTTTTTTTATCACATTATCAGGTTCTAGTTGAATATGATCTGGTCCTCTTCCAACTGAAAGTAGTTGCTAGCATAGCTTCCTATTGGATGTGCTAAACTACGTCAATGATGGAGCCATATACAATATTATTCAAGAGGTGTTGGTGTTACTTTCATGTAAACCTGAGGTTAAATATGACTTCCAAGTATGTTGCCTCTGTTTCCTCTTGTGGAAATCACAATTGCGATAATCAGGATAATGGTTGGGCTCCTGACTGGAAATGAAGCATCGAATTAGCAGACACAACCATATGTAGGTTCTGCGAATGAGATAAGAAACCTTCATCACACATGCTATTCGCCTAAAGGGAGTACCTAATGTTTAGTATTCGAAGTCTAGTAGTGAGGACGGATCTAGAGAAGGAACTATAGCATAACAGTGGGGCACATCTGCAGATATTGTTGTGGAAATCCTTTTAAAAGCACATAAGCCCCACATTCATCTCTATCTCTAAACTAAATAAATATTATTATTGTGAGATAGATTCGTCGAAAGGTTTTTCATCATTTTGTTAAATAAATATTATTCTTTTGGATATCTTGAATGCTAGTAAAACAAGAAAACCATAAAAAAGTCACAATCGTAAGAGTCTTAACGAATAACGTAATTTCTTTCATCTTCGATTCACTCGAGTGAATCCCAGAACAAGTAACAACCGGGGCTATCTGAGAATTCCGGCCACTGCGTTTTTTCCCTTCTTATCATTTTAAGCATGCCATAAAGTGAAACTGTTTCAAGAAAATAAATAAAATTCAGAATTCATTTAAATATGAGAAATTTGAGCTGGAATCACATCCTTTGAAATCATTACCGCAGGAGAATTATTGAAGTGAAATTAAATTGGAAATATGGTGTTTGGAAACTATATAGAAACTAGGAGATTAGTATTTTTCAAGCAGTTGAACAATTAGGAGTATAAGGAGAAACAAACGTGTTAATGGAACATTGGTCTTACTAATGAAGCTTCCCCATTTTTGTCCGAGGTATTAACTCTCATCAGATTCAACTACGACTCTACGAATGCATAGTCGATCGCCAGCGACTCTCCGTGTGATCGCCAATCCCCATGCAATCATTTCTATGCAGAGTCAAGCGCCAGAACAGCAACGACTGCGCAGTAGTTTATATTCTGGAGAATCGCTGGCGAATAGCGGGAGATGGTCACTAGTACCTCCTGCAAACTTTTCAAGTGTGTTTGCTGCATATAACTGCATATAACAATTTTATCATAAAACATAAAATAGTGAAGGTATATCCGTGACATGGAAAATCCATTGGAAAGATATAGCGACATGGAATTCAAATCAAAATACAGATTTAGAAAGGATGTTTTGCTCAATACCATATTACCAATGATCGAGGATCAGGAACCCTTCACCAATCGAGGATTACCCGTTCCTAGATTAATTGCCGTTTTATTAATATTGCGATTTTATGCAAGTGGTAGCTTTCAAGTAGATAGTGAGTTATATATCTTGCAATATACTATGTTATCAATTATTTATAGATGGTTTGTGGAGATTTAAGAGGATTGAATCAATCAAATAATAGCCGAGTAATCGAAAGGATCACCCAAAGTATTGCAGCTCCAGGTCAAAATTACAAAACGAAACAATTCTTTATCTGCACTTGTATATTCTACTGACATTTTCTTTAAGACACTACACCAGGGTAGGGGATCTCTGAAGCAGGGTAGGGGATCTCTGAAGGTGCGAAGGTGCTGCCACATAGAGAGTCCCGTCAGTACTAAAATTTCCAATTTAGTGAGAGCTGTAACGCCGTTAGTGGTAGTTGCAGATTCTTCCACATATTATATCAGCGCTGATATCCTAACGTGTTATCTATGAATGATCTATGATCCTAACCTGACAAGTCTGACAACTGCCTGACAGCTGCAGATCAACGTTTTACAACGTGCAACGTTTCTCCGGTTTCTCCGGTTTTCGTTGTTAAAGACTATTTGTGTGTGTGTGTTGAGTATTCGTATTTGGTTTTTATTGTTTATATGGGACTTTTATTTCAAAAGACAATGTCGAGAATATGTATTGTGGAAGACTGTAATGTGAGGTGCACTCGGTAAGCTCTATCTTAATAAAAAACACGTTTTATTAAATGAAAAGTGACAGAAGTAGTTATTCTCCCATACAGCTTTGAACGGGTCCGTTGAACTATGGGGAAACACGAATTTTTGACTAATTTTGCGAAAAATCGATAGTACTCACCTATTTTGAGAATAATCCGTCAAAAAGTTTGCGGGTTATACACAATTTACAAAGAAAAGTCCAAAAACAGATTTTTTTTCGCCACTTGAGCCATCAATTTTTGGCATGATATTTCATACAAAAAAACTTCAAATGTATTGCTCTGTACATGAAAGTGATCAACAACATGTGTTCTCGCTATCCATGAAAAAATCCAGTTATATTCTTCATAATATTGTTTAAATAACACTTTTATAAATATATATTTGACAGGCAACCAGTTCAGATATATATAATTTTAATAATAATCGCATACACAGATATGCAACCTACAAAACATAGAACAAAATACAATACTTTGTAGCGTGGTTGCCAGCTGTAATCGACTACTCGACAATCATGATACATGACTATTAAGATACGAAATTAAATATTGTATCAGACTATATTTTTAGTAAGATTCATTCAAGACAAACCCAAGAACATAAATGAAATTATAAACACATTTTATATATGATGATATCCTTATATTGCGTATTTGAAGAAGGGGAAACAAATATATAATCATTGTATTCAGCCTTCCCTTCAAAAAATATCCAATACTTTGTAATCCACATCAAGTTATTCCAGAAGGGGAAGGGAATATAATAATTGGATTCACCCTCCCCCCTCTAGAATAACTTAATTATTCTAGAAGGGGATCTGCCTTGCCCTCAAAACATATCCAATACTTTGTCATCCTTATTAAGTTATTCAAGAAGGGGAAGGGTGAATCCCATTATTATATTCCCTTCCCCTTCTTGAATATCTTGAGGGGAAGGCAAATGCCTCCAATTATTTGTAATCTACATTAAGTTATTCTAGAAGGGGAAGGGTGAATCCAATTATTATATTTTTTTTCCTCTTCTTGAATAGATTGATGTGCATTACAATGCATTGATCCCTCCCATCCAATACTTTCTTAGATAAAATTCGAATGCAATAATTAATTAATATTTTAAAAATATCATGATTCTCACGTAATCGTTTACAGCTGGCAACCATGTCACACATTAGGCTAGAGCTTCTATGTCATTCGTCATTTGATTTAATTGTTTTCATACAAATTTGTAGCCTGTCAAATATATATTTATAGAAGTGGTAATTTAAACAATATTATGAAGAAAGTAACTGAAATGTTGTTATAATTAGCGAGAACACAACATGTTGTTGATCACTTTTCCGTACAGTGCAATACATTTAAACAACTATGGTTTGTATGAAATAACTAGTCCAAAAGTCCACCTCCACCTCCACCTCCACCTCCTACTCCACCAAAAGACACCAAGAAAACTTGGACTCAAAAATTTGTATAAATAAGGGAAAGAAGAGAAGAAAAAAATAGAAATCAATGAAGCAATCTTATCTATAATAATATATGCATAAGACTGGCAAGTCATCCTTCGAAGATATTTTTTGAGTGTTAATTTCCACTTTGTTTTTCAACAAAACAAATGGTAAGTGTGCATCCAAGCTGAAAACAGCAGAAGTTGAAATATTGTATTAAATTCTACCGTAAAATACGAAGTGCACATCTTTTAAAAAAACATCTGCATGCAGTCGTTGTAATGAAAAAGAAAATATTTATCAACTTTCAGTCATCAGCTTCGGAAAATACGAGAGCAGCATGGAAGGAAGCCAAGCTCACAGGAGCATAGAGCGTAAACGCTGTTCTGTGAAATAATTATCGGGGTCATCATTTAAGTTGAAATATAACTTACTCACTCAGGTGAGTTTCGAATGAACCAGTAATTTGACTGGAGAATAATAGTGCAAAAACAAAGAAGAAGTAATCTTGTTCCTTCCAATTTAATTATTTGTATAGGGCGGTAG
>CAJUYI010000291.1:149053-161248 GCA_910591695.1 Galerucella pusilla | reverse complement strand
GAATACAAATTAAAATTAACCTAGTATTTGACGAATTGAGTTAGGTCTTTGAGTGATAAATTCACTCAACGGTTAAGTACATCCTAAAAAAATATTCTTGACATCTCGAACTTTTTTTTTGGCAAACGAAACGTTATCAAATATATACCGATACAAAATTCTTTGTCTTTTTAAGTAAATTTTCACATTTATTCATTACTTCTAGATTTGTTTCTTTTTATACGGAAAAGTTATTAATTATCATCAGCATTATACTGTCAAAATTTGATCATTATTGGAATAAATGAGACAAAAATCATTGATTTAAATCCCAAATAGCAAAGGACCAATAATGCTTCCTTGCGGTATTCCAATATTTGGATTAATTAAAGTAAATTTACTATTTTGGTGACAAAGAAGACACACTCTTTGTTGTCTATTGCACATGTAGGACTGGACCCACTACAAGGAAACATTCCTACCCATTGTTAGTATTTTCTTGTAATATTTATTATCCCCATTAGCTATTTTTTCTGGATCATTCTGCAAGTAACTTCTCTCAACTTTTTCAGTAATTTGATTGCACATACTCCACATATATTTGGATTGGTTTTTCGAGTTTTTCATTCTACTTTTATATTTTTATTGTTTCCAGTTAATTTATGGAAAATCATATTCTTTTTAATTCAGGAATACTTAAGATTAATAATTTCCTAGATCATTTTTTGATTCAGTAACCACCATTAATTTTCCATAGCTGCACTTTTTATTCCCAATTTTTGTAGATTATCATAGCAAGACATCCATCAGATTTAGAGCCAAAATAATCCATGAACGATTTCCACTGTTTACTTACTCATTCCATTTAGCTGTTTCACACTGTAAAATCCTGACTGTAGAGTCCTGTCCATTATGTTTGGTAACATTTAAAAAATAACTTGGCAATATTTTGAAACAAAAAACAATTAGTTATTGAATCTATCCTTTATTGACTTTACAGAGATTATTTTCTATTGCTGCTGATCATTGTATTCCATCCACTACCCACAGTACAAATCCTTTGATGATGAAATAATGTCGAAAAAATTCCTACTCTCGAGAATAACGCCATAAGTTCTATAAAAGTCGAAAAAGATCTGCTTCAAATAAGAGAGATCGGTTAATCTTATAATCATTTTCTCTCCGCATCGACATATTTCAGTTTACTATTGTTTCGGAGGAGATTTATGTTGTTTTTTTTCTTCTTCCGCTTCGGGCAACATCTAAAATGGCGATTTGCAATAACGGAAAGAATAAATACATTGTGTTCATACGAAGGGTAGAGGAATACAAGGGGCTCATTAACATTCAATTGATTTTTATACTGAGAGTGCCATTTTAATATGGCAAATTTTATGACTAATATTACGCGGTCTAATCCGAAAATACATAAAATGTTCTCATTAAAATAAGATACATACATACACGAATAAAAGGGGCTCGCTGCAACTCGAACTAGATTGAAAAGGGCTACATTGCGCGCGAACAGAGAAAGAACAAGATCATTGTCAATTATTGCTTTAATCGCGTAGTCATTCTCACACTGTCATTGGGAGTGGTAACGTTTTGTGTGGAAATATGGATAGTTGTTGAGTTAATTCACTGAAAATGTGTGCAATAATACCAGTAGTTGAAAGAACAATAACATCGGGAGGCTAGTATCTGAGGCAAAACAAATTTATTTTCCAGAACTTTAAAATGAGGTATGACTTGATACCTAACGCCCTTTGAAATAATTTGAGGAGTATCCTCAGTAGCGAGAGGGGATTTTGACGCTTATGACATTAGCGCTAAAAAGTATCCCCTCCACGTTAAAAGTTAACGTGTTTGGACATTTTCTTCATTCGCTTTCATGTTTGAAGGTGCGACTATGTTATATTTTCGTTAAAAATTTAGAGCAGTGATTAGGGCAGCGGTGATGGCAGCGAAATATTCAATTTCATCGGTATCTGCTCCAAGTGAAGCTTCGACAATCGCGACAACATCTGTAAACACGTTTTCTCAAAATGAGTGATTCTGAGAAGGAATTGCTTTTTCTTAATTCACAGCCGAAAGTACGTACTTGCTGTTTCTGATCATGATAAATGTCGGACTTTCTGCCCCCCAACAGAAGTAGCAGGTAATAATAATAATGATAATAACTTTATTTCTTATAGAAAACAATGTTTACAGCAAGGTTAGTGTGTGATAATATACCAAAAAAAATTTTTTTTCAAGTTTACAAGACAGTTTGTAATAAAAAATAAAAAAAAATGAAATAAATACATCATTCTTCGAGTATAAATGACCTCAATTTGAGAATATTCCAAAGGTAGCAGCATATAGTTTTTCCCTCAGATAGGTTTATATTTTGTAGATAATTTACTAATGTTTTCAAATTTTGCAGACAGGATATGTTTTGTTTCATAACTGTATATATCGGACACTCAAACAAAATATGAAAAATAGTTTCTTTCTCGTCCAGGTTACAAACAGTACCTGTTAAAGTAGGATCTATACTATTATAGGTTATGTCGTTTAATGTGAACTTCATTTTAAATTGATCAACCGTCCGGAGTTGAGCCAAAGTACGAGTGATCTGAATTGGAGTCTTCAACAGTAAATAATTGCTTGGTTCACGAGTTGTGGTGAAAGCATTATATAGAGCCATGAAAAGGTACGCTGACGATGTAGCAATATCGGATTGGTGCAGGAAGGTATGTTATTTGGGAAACGGTAGTTTTTGTTGTGCTGTTAGATGACCATGAATTAATTGATTCCATAACTGCAGTGATTCAACGTCAACAAAAAATTGTTTGATTTGGGATGTCCAATTATACTTTGTGGTAGTGGAATTCATAATACGTAGCTGTTGTTCAAAACAAAGTCTGGGATAGCGAAATTTTTCCATTTGAAGAATCTTCAGTAACCAATTTATTGTCATTTTGAAAACATTGTACGACAACTTAACTCTTCCTGTTTCTATCCGAATAACAGAGTCCGAAGTATTAACCGGTACTAAAAGGATCCGTTTTAGGAAATGTATTTGCACCCTTTCTAGTGCATCCAAATAACGAGGACCACAAACAGAGACACTGTTAAACATAACGCTTAACGCTAGAGATTCAAATAGTTTGACTCTAGGGTACCACATGTCAATTTTTGCCTTACACATCACAGGAATGAGAGCGCCAACGGCTTGTTTACCCTTTTTTACAGTTGCAGTTGACATTTCACTGAATAAGCCAGAGGAAAAAAACGTTACACCTTAATATGTATATGTATCACTCAGTTCTATGATCTCGTTCTTAAAATAAAATTTGTAGTTCGGTTTTTGGAATCCATCTTTAGAAAACCTAACAATTTTTGTTTCATTAAGATTAACAGTTAAACGATTGGTGTCAGTATATTTTTCCAAAATTTTCAGTTTCCTTGCAACATCAATTTCAAATGAGCCAGGATAACGAGATCATCAGCATACAGGAGTGTTGGAACATCATTTTTATTATCGATATTCACACCTTGAGCTCCTCGAGCATGAAAGTAGTCTTCCAAATCGGCGATAAACAGAGCAAATAAGAGGGGACTCAAGGGTTCTCCTTGTAGAACACCTAAAGTTAGATCATATAATTTTGTCGCCGTCAGAACCTTTTATTCGAACAGTTGCTTGTGAATATAGTATTCTTATTAAGCCAATAATTTTTGACGAGACTCCAAGATTGAATAGTTCCAGCCATAACAAATTGTGCCTGACTGAGTCAAAAGCTCTTTTGAAATCGACAAAAATTGCAAACATTACTCGGCTTTTATGTCTAATATGTAGATTAATGACAGAGCTCAAGGTGAAAACATTGTCGTTACACCCTCGGCCTGCACGAAAGCCAGACTGACACCTTGGCATAACTCCGCAGTTATCAACCCATAAAGATAATCTGTTTAGAATAACAGTAAAGTTGTGAAAAATTTTGTACAGCAACTCACCAAAGCCAAACCTCTATAATTATCAGGTGTATCAGATGGGCCTCCTTTATGCAACATAGACAATCCCCACGAATTGGGAATTATTGAGGAATTAAAAATTGAGTTGAACAAAGAAGTACTGGCCGTGAATAGAGAAAAGTAGTATACCCCACACGGGCAAAAAGTTTGAGAGCCCTGAAATGCGCGCCATCATGGTGCACAGTGCAGGATTCTCAAACTTTCTGCCCTTGTAGTGTAATACACTATTATTTACCCGCTGTCTCCCCAATTTGAGCGCCAGTAATAGCAAAAACCATGTTCCATGATTGAATTTTTGTGGGTAGCGATTTTTTAAGATATGCTAGAGAACTCACCCAACACCTCAGGAGAGACCTTTGAGTTAAGGGTTAATTCGGCACGATGAACATAAAACCGGTTTTTGATTTGGAAATGATACAAAATTTATCAAAACCCAACTTTGCAGTAGCACGCTGTATGTATATCCAAGAGGAATTGGATTAAATGTTGAGACGGGATTTATTTTCTAAGTTAATGGGATGCTTTCTTCTTCCCTTATATGAATAGAAAAGCGAAAATAATGGCATTACTTATTTTCCTTTACCTTGTTCAAATTGGATCACGAAGCCATGAGGTATTTTATCAAATTTTCTTTTTGGTTTAAAAAGCAGTTAAGGTTTGATGTGAATTTAAATTTTTCTTATACCTTTTGGATAAGTTTCGGCAATCTACGGCGTTGTATGAGCTTGAATTAACTTCGTTATAGTATCAAGTTGTTTATTCCTATGGAAATTTTCTTGAACGTCGACAAAATTACCTGAGTGAAATCACGAGGTATATTTGTTTTTGATATTCGTAATGGAAAATGGAAATGATAGAAAAGTTTCGAGCAAATTAGTGTAGGAATTTCCAATTATTTCGTATTACAATTTTTCCTCATTAGTTTGAATTGCACATCAAACAAGGAACTTGGAAAATGAATAAGTAGAAATTAATTAGATAGTATGATAATCTAGAAATTCAATAAAATAAATGGAAAGAGCCAATCGCAGAAGAAATCAATTGTTTGCTACAGACGAAAAACAAAAGGGTCTGGTATTTTGAAATTGTATGGGATGAGAAATTGTTCTGAAACATCAAATAAGCCAGTGATTACCTTTCCACCTTCATACACAGTAATTGAGAACAATAAGCAAGATACAGTGATGATTCATGATCTGAGGGTTGTTGTAAAATCTAGGAGAAAAATAGTTATCCTGAACCATTGAGAGAAGATCCAATAATGTTGAAGATTTGGTATCCTGTCACCATATGGGAATATCACCAGTGCTACCTCTAAAATTATTGTGAAATGGTCGACAGCCATGAAGACACCGTATGAGACCATGTGGGATGAATTCCACTTCAAAGATGGAAGTGATAAAAATAACGACACTGGGAAAGAACAGGAAGAAATACGACATTGGACATTCAAGAACTGTACGTTTACCACAAAAAAATTAGTGGAAAAATAAAATTGAATTGTTAAATTTTTAATTTGAAGTTATATTACAGTTTATAAAAATTTTTATTTTCCAGATTTTTTCTTGAGTGGGTCGCAGAAAAAATATGCTGTTCGACTCGTGTGGATTGTCCATATCGCACTTAAAACATAAAAGTTTTGACGTTACAAACAAACTACTCATGTCAGATCAATGATGAACAAATTGTCATTGAGACATGATTTATAACATAGATTTAGACTTCGTTTCTCGAGTTGTTGATAAAACACGTGCGTGTTTCAAAGTTCGATTTAAGCTGAGGCGTGCATTAAATAGGTAAAATGGTTCACCAATAAAAAAAATATATTTTGCATTTTGGTGAAATTGTTTTTATGCTATTTATCACTTTTCGACGTCTGAACGGTGAGTAAATCACTTACCGACGTGTTAAACTTAGAAATCAGTAAGCACAACCTACCGTCCTGACAACCGATGCTGTAAATAAACAAAAGAGATCAATCGCGCAAAAAAAATTATGGAAATAATGGTGAAAATTTATTCGAACAAATTCAAATGGATGAGCTCTTGGAGTTAAATTCAAGTAGATCACCAGCACTGTGAATACCAGCTTTGCATATAATTTTAATGTAGCATCGGAGGTTCAGTGGTAGAATGCTCGCCTTCCACGCGGGCGTCCCGGGTTCGATTCCCTGCCGAAGCATATGAATCGCTGCTTCGTAAACGAGAGAGAGACACACGCAAGTAAGGCATATAACAAAGCCACGTAGCATAACGTAACGTAACGGTCAGATCTTTTGCGTCACGACCCCCGGTCGCTCAAACCTAACCTGACGTAAAGAACTAAAGTTTCAAAAATATTTTGATTCCATTGGACATGACCTGCCTTTCGAAAGATGATGAATTCTTCACTTTCAAGACTTTTGAAGTTGAAGCCTGAGCTCGGGAAAATTCACTTCGATAGTCAAAACGTTTTTAAAGCAGCGTGAAACTTCCCTTCGATAGAAATATTCATTAAATGGTCTTTGATCCAAATCTATGGCCATTTATAATAGAGCGATTCCTCAACTTCATTACCAGGATTAGAGAAAAATAATCAAGCTATTACAGCAATTATTGATAATCTAAATCCAGGAAAAAAAAGTCATTTTCAACCATTTGAAAAAGACCAAGAACAAGACCCAATAATAACGGTGAAGATTCGGTATCCTGTCATCGTATGAGAAAAACACCAATGCAACCTCTGAAATAATTGTGAAATGGTTGACAGCCAAGGAGACACCGTATAAGACCAAGTGGGATAAATTCCACTTCAAAGATGGAAGTGATAAAAATGACGACACTGAAGAACAGAAGGAAAAACGAAGAATTAGGTGCAGCAATCACATACAAATATCAGATTCATATTATTAGTAAGGAAGATAAAGTGAATAGGAATGAACGGACAAGATTTTTTCGAACGAAGATATTCTTATTGCATAAAAATATTTTGAATCCATTGGACATGAGCCTATCTTTTAGAAGATAATGATTTTTCCACTTTCCAGTCTTTTAAAAGTTGAAGAGTGTGCTCAGGAAAATTCACTTGGATTGTCAAAAGGTTTTGAAAGCAGCGTGAAGCTTCCCTCAATAGAAATATTCATTAAATGGTCTCTGATCCGAATCTTTGGCCATTTTTCATAAATTGCAGTGGAAAGTCACATAAAAGCCTCTATTCTTGTTCCAGAACAGTTGTGCATACTTTAGTCTGGAAAAAACGAGAGAACTAAAATTGTCATCACAAGAATTAAATTTGCTTGTTAATTGGTGTAACTATGGGAAATATAATTGGAGTATTAATTTTATTATTCCTAAAACGCTAATTGACAATTGTTGTATACATACGAAATCGTCCTGATCAACATGCATCCTGTATCTCGAGAATGACTCAAAGTTAGCCGCAAAGTCATCAAATAAGATCCCTGCAAAATTTCGTATTCCACGGTGGTTTGTCCCTACTAGAGACAGCAATACTCGGTAATAAACGTTAAATGAGCCGGCACGGGTTGGGGTAATCGGCTGCCTTCACTTCTTAAGTAAATAACATGTCTAAATTATATACATATAAAGGTAATTGAATGTGTGCTCTGTAATAGGTATCCCACGATGTATTTCGATTTTACTTCAATAGTTGTTTATTTTACGCGGTTATATTTGATAACTAATGTTTTTGAACGTGCAAATAATATACTACATTATATTTGGTTTGTTTCGGAATTAGTTCAAAACTGCTTTTTAAGCAATTCAAGTTTATATTTAAACATTCACTTTGACCCAACATCTGAATTCAAAGCGAAAATAACTTTCCACAAGAGGAGGCTGGAAGGTATTTCTTGGTCTGAAAATTGGGAAATTTGTTCAAATTATAGCAGCTTCTATTATAATCAAAGATCGACGAGACCTACAAGGTGATACTTGAAAAATAATTAGAATATTTTTCAATATGTTTGTATGTACATCGGGGTGATACAGCAAAAGGGTTTAGACCCCTCTCCCTCTCTTTGGTAGTTCATCTTCTATTTCATCCATATTCTCAATCAATATTGACCTAAGTAACTTCCCTCTCGGAAGTGTTTGGTTCCTGTCCCGAACACTCCTACCTCAGTTCCTACTGCTTTTGAACCGTCTGTTAATTAATGAATGGCAATCTTTTCAAGTGTAGTGATGGTGTTGGAATCCAATTCCTTCTAGTTGCTGAATCCCGTATCGATTTTTCAAGGAGTGAATTATCAAATAATGCTGCTGCGCATGTCACCAAAAAACGTCTTAGTCAAAGATTTTAATTTCAAAGTATCTCAGGGTTTTTGATAAAATGGTATATCTTTTTCCGATAACAATATAACAATTGGAATATAAGTGGATAGATAGATAGATTTTATAAGGTGACTTTTGGCCTATTCCACTGCGACCTTTTCAGATCTATTGTGATCCTCTGAATTCTAGATTACATTCTCCAGCCTGACTCTTTTTAAAAAGTCTATTAGTGTGGAGACTAAACCTCTCATATAGCTCCCTGCCAATGGCTTTTCTTCGCCTTATGCAAAAAACCGCACATTTGCAGACTATCGCACTGGCATAGAATGTGTCTGTCTTTTCTTCTTCTAGGTGACAAAACCTATCTTCGTTTGTCAATCCCATCAGCTTTAAATGCCTATTGAGCTTACAATGCCCCGTTAACAGAACCACTAAAGCTTTGACAGTTTCCCTATATTTGGCCATCAGATCTGCTGTAAATTTTGGCGAGTGTTCTTATATGAACTGTTTCGCTTGCCTCTGTTCTGGTGAGCTACTCCACCATTTCAAAGATTTGTGAGCGACCCACTTCTTTGTTCCAATTCTGACTGTGAAATTGTGACATTCCTTGATAGGCTTAGTGGGAAGGCTATCCCTTGCCTCAGCCTTACTACGAGTATACCGGCTCCTACGCCGTCTAACGTCTTTGACCCGTCTGCACCGAGAAAAAGATTTCTTTGTGACAATCAACATCTTATTATGTCAAATAAATATGATTTTCTATATGTCCTAACTAATATTTAATTTGTCGTTAAGAAAGGATTGGTTTCAAGTTCGGAAAGTAATATTGCTGATAAATAAAAACATATTCATTGTCATTAATAAAATAAGTTATCTATCGAAAATTACATTTATTCTTATGAAAATGTATCATATTTGTCTCAAACAACATTTATTAAGGTATAACGACAAAATAGTTATATGAATCTTTGAAAGCATTTAAATTAAATAAAGTGGTTTTCCAATAACAAATACTTATTTTTGCAAGCTAACTATATTGTTTTATTATAAAAAAATTACTTTATTTCTTTGCCATGAAAAAGTATATTGTCTGGGTCAACGATATGTTTTTTATTCTTAAAAAATACATCTTCCCAGCAAATTATATTTTTTTGTTGGAAGGAAATGTTCCTTCTTCAAGAAAACTATTAATTCTCACCAAAATTCAACATATTCATCATAACCGTACCATAATATTCATAAATATTATATTGCCTTATAGTGAAAAAATATATTTCCCTAAAAAACCGAATTATTTATAGTATTGTTTTTTGTTTATGGAAGTAACCTACATGCACTTTTCAATACACTGAGCTTTTGAAATGTTTCTAAATATTTAGAAATATATTAAAAGTTCACGGGTAACTTCCACACGGTTCTGTAAATAATTAGGTTACTTAGGAAAATATGTTTTTCACAAATATTTGTCTAAGCCGTTTTCAGACTATGTTGAATAACAAAGTTGACTTTCGTTTCACATGTGTGGACTAGTCGATCGAATTGGTCGATGGTTAGTCTGAACACGGATTAAAATTACAGTATTTTCATGACAAACATGTTAAAATCTAATGAAAATTATTGGTCTCTTTTTTTGCATGAAACTGTTTAGTAGGAAAGCAGTATGGGAATAGAAAAACTTGCTTCTAAACATTTTTAAAATAGATTCCATATACATTTATAAAATGGAAACCATATACATTGTTGCTGCTCAATATTTAGATCTATTAAAAAAACTATACATTCTTAACCATACATTGTTACACATACCTACATGATCTAAAACATAACCAACAATGGTATCCACAAGATAGCCTCGTCTATCCTTGAGTGTGCTCATTAATGTTTTAATGCCTTAATGCTTTGTGGAGTTCTTGGAGTAGATCTAACAGGTGTATTTGAGAAATGTGTATATTTGAGGTACATTTCGCTTGCTTGTTACTTCTACCTACTTGAATATAATTGTCATTTATTTCCTTACCTTCAAAGATATCGCACAATTCTTGTAATCGCCATGAGTTTAACAATTCATTCATTCTATTATTAAACTTATTTTTGTCCAAAGCACTTTAACCACATACTTCACAAAAACAAAATAATTAGTAAAGTTGCAAAAAACTGATCTAATTTCACATGCAGTCTGACGCCAAACGTATACAGGTGGTGACTGTCACTGAATAATAGGGAAGGGTGGCTTGAGAATTCTTTATTTCAATTGCCACGTAATTTCTTACGGGTGAAGAAATATGTGATTTGTAGCAAATAAGTTATTTTTTCTCGTAACAGTAAATGTACAGTTATACCGAAATACTCATTTTTTCGGTATAAAGTAGATCTTATTTGAGGCTAATAATCTATGGGCTTATTTAAAAAATGTTAATTTCTGTCAAAACTTCGAAATGATTTACTATGAATATTTAATTTGTTGTTTCAAAGTGATGGAATATTATTGAAAATGTTTTTTTCTGGGTAATGAAAACAATTTCTACCCAAATAGCATTGTTATATTTTATAACAAAATATTATTCGTAGACTTTTATAGTTTCTGAAGAACAATTTTATGAAGGTGTGCATAAAGGAGAAGAAATTTTTTTACATTAAAGAAATTACACTCGAATAAATCATTTTTTTAAATCAAAAATTCCCAATATTTTCATGTATAATACCATGAGTGTGAAAATTTTGTCGGCAAAATTTTTCGTTTGTCATGAAAGTTTGTTGCTAGGCAATTTTGCGAATGACATTTCTAACCAAAGGATTAAATGTCATGAGCAAAATTACCTAAAACAACAAACTTGAATACGACAAGAGAAAAATTTTACCTTACAAAATTTTTAATTGAGTGGTATTCGACATGACTATTTCACGAGAGAAAAACTAAAAAATCAGAATTCTATACACATACATTCGATATATTAAACGTCAAAAAAATTGCCGCGACAAGACAAAAGATTGCCAGTTCAAAACCTTCAAATTTTGTCAGTTATCAATTTACTGTAGTGAAATAGTCACGTTAATATGGCTTCTTAATAAAAAATAAGCGATGTTAGTGTTAAACAAAGGGGGGTCAAACAAATCAGTTTATTTGTCTATAAATAACTTTTCTCTCGGTGTGTATACCAAAAAACATCCGTAAAATATGAGTATGTAATAATACATTTTGTGAAGTTATGTGAAATATCTTAGACAATAATTTTCAATAACAGAAATACACCGTTTGCGTTTCATAGATATATTTGAAAGTGAACACTTGCAACTTTTATATCTAAAACAGAATTTCTGCCTTCCTGTGGGATCGCAGAACTCTCACGAGGTTGTGTCAGCTCGTAAACTCAATATTTTTCTATCTTATCATGTAACACCGATAAAATTAGGAAAATATAGAAAATAAAATGGTGTCCTGTTTATATTTAAGCATTATATTGTAACGAGTTATTTTGTTGTTATAGATACAGGGTTAATTTTCAACACTTTAAATATATTATAACTCGTTACTTAAATTCAAACTCTCTTTTCTTTTATTGATTTTTATTTATTGTTAGGTATACTGTTGTTTTGTATATTTTTTTTTTAGTATAAGACCGGAGGTACGTAAATGAATTCTATCATGAAATTTAGTAGTTTCTAAAGTTAAAATTTTTTTCAATCGATAAGGACATTTGGTATATATACCATTTATTTAATTTCAAAATACGTCTGGTATATGACAAATTTTTTGTGGTATCTAAATTTTACTAGCGACAATGAGGATATAAATAGCAGGAGAATTGATTTGGAGAGACAGAGACCGACCGCTGATTCACCTTTTACCTTTTACCTTTACCTTTACCGTTGACCGTTGCTAATTTTTGTACGTAAAGTGTGTGTCCCAAGTTTGTGTTATTCCGATCCG